>LWCA01000190.1:0-42226 GCA_001642005.1 Intoshia linei | reverse complement strand
GTTACAAGAAGCCTTGAATGTACTACGTCGAGGTGTACAACAAAGATCTATAAGATTTGAAAAGCATTAAAAGTATGATCGCTTTATTCAAGAATTATTACATGAAAATAAAATACAATCTAAAATTGATAATTATTTCTTGTCCAAATAAATGTTATTCAAGTATTTTTGTTATATTTCGTATCCATAACTTTCATCGAATATGTAAACAAATAAAGTTATCTATATTTCAAAAAGCCGCTTATAATTATCAAAACTGCTCTGTCCCAATATGATCAATACAAGCGGCTTCTACTGTATCATATAATAGTATAATAAGAATTTAATGCACATGCTATTCGTTAAATTTTAATAAATTGCAAAGCAATTACGATGCATTTTAGTTGTTTTCTGGTGTGTATTATGTGTAAATAATAGTTTTATTTACTGTAATTAAAATTTAGTTTTCTATTCACAATTTCATGTTTATCAATACTAAAGAATACTCTATTTGATATAAACCATAACGAAAAATATTGTTTTATCATCTTTCAATTCAGGGATTTAAAAGAATTTGATAAATCGATTTATTTTTTTGATATATGGATGATAAAAGTGATTTAATTTAAATTTTTATTAATAGTTGAAATATTAGTTTTCCCTCATAATTTTAACAAAATTGAGTACGTGTAAATTTTAAAACTATGCTACCCGAAATATTTTTTTTCGTGTCTATATTTACTAAATTTAGATAAAGTAAAAGGTATTTTTCAGGTTTTAACCATTTATTGAGAAAACTAACAATCCCAGAAATTTTAAAATCAAAAATGCTCAGTCAGTTTTTTCCTGTACATTAAGTACTATAAATTAAAAATTGAAAAATTGGCAAACTAAATAAATATGACTGAAAAAAAGTCAGAGGCAAATTACCAATGACAATTTTTTTATAAATAAAAAGAGTATTTGAATTTTAAAAAAACAGATTCTGTTAAATTTTTTAACATATGACCCTTATGATAGATCTCAACACCTAAAACTTTCCACTTCACTGTTAAAACCACAAATTACTCATTATTTTGAAAAATAGGGTAAAACAAACCGTCCTAGAATTTTAATTAATAATTAAATAATTATTATTACTTTTACGACAATAAAAATTCAACTTTTTATTACAATCCATATATCTCCAATAAGCTCCTTTATAAGTTTTCAATGTAACACATTTTGAATCTTGAGATTCAGGTTTGTCTAAACCCCAACGCGTGTAATTAATTTTCCCTAAATATAAAGTTAAACAAAACTGTTGCACATTATGTATAATTAATAATTATTATTAAATATTATTGATATTATTATTATTAATAATATTATTATCTAATATTTTCGTTTTTAATTTTGATAATAAATAAATATTTGATGATAGAATATGTACCGATGTTCACAGTCGAACCTACCCAGCTCGAGGCCACCGAAAACAAAAAATGGGCCTTAAAAATTTGCAAAAGTGATTCAGTTTCATATAGCCATGTTAACCTATCTGAGGCTCTTGACTTGGCATTTTAAATTTAACACAAAAAATAGTCACTATATTCATAAATATAATTTTTTAATGCTAAATTTAGAAAAATGATGGTCCATATTACAAAGAATTTTGCAAGTCACCAAAGGGGATATCGGCACGGTAGGCCTCTATCATTATAATTTCATAATATTTTAAGAAATTCATGTTAAATTAATATCATTTTGGAGTACATATATTTTATTTTGGGAATTATTTTATTTGTCAGTATTTTAATAAAAAATTTACATTATTTTCAACAAAAATTGTCAGTATAAATATTAAAATGTACTTTTTCAGTATTCAATTACATATTTGTCAGTTTTTAATTTAAATACTGACAGTATATTTAAAATACTGACAAAATAATTTTTTTTACTGCCCTTCCAATTTAAATACTGAGAATCAATTATTTATACTGACGCCTTGTCAACTGCCACCTAAAATACTGAAAATCCATTATATCAACTGACAATTCCATATTTCTACTGATAAACCATCTAAAATGCTGACACTTTACGGATTAAAATACGCGATAAATACAAGCCCTTTATTTTTTTTTATTTAAATTTAAAATGTTAACATGTAAGTTTTATAACAATTATTTATAACAATTTTAAAATATAAATTAACATTACCACTATACTTTTTAACAGATTCTTTAGTTATATCGTACCAAAATTTACATGAAATGTCATTACAGTATTCGTTGTATTGATTTTCGTTATAACTTAATGTAATGTTGACTAATTGCATCCTTTCTGTATCATTTTCATAGTATATTAAAGAATCGTACCCTTTACTTTGACAATTTAAATTTGCATCATACCTATAATTAATTAAAAATATATTGCAAATAATTTATATTGGAAACATATTTAAAAATCCACAACCTATATCTACATTACAGGGAATTTTATCGTGATACATAGACTTGTTAAATTAGTTTTTATTTCTTTCACGTGTGACGTGTTTGTATGATATGCTTGTATCTTTAAAAGTGTTTTGAACATGAAAGAGGTATATTTAGTAAATTTTTTTGCTAACATTTGTTTTAGAATGAAGATATAATACATACAAGACTAAAAATTATAAAAAATACTCAAAATTTAAGAAAATGATGGTATATTGGTTTACAAGTAATTGAACAAGATTATTAATAATAAAAACTCGTAGATACTCAATTTCAAAGCATTAAAAATAAAAATTAAGAAAAAGACAAAATTTTAGCGTAGCCTACTTTCCGTTTTATATATTTTACCACTACTAACTCACAACTAGAGCTAATATAAAAAGAGGTAGTAGAGGTAGAGATAGTATCCAAATTTGTATTTTTTCGCAAAAATAAAAAAAATGTAATGTTATGCGCCATCTATATTGTTTTAATAAATAAAAACGTTTTTAGTTATTTGCAAAACATTAATTAAAAATTTAGGGGTGCAACTGCATCTTTTTCACCCCTTAAATCCGCCCTGAACAGTACACAGCAGACTTACGGTACTATTTTTATCTTGTCACACTAGTTTATTTACGTTATTAATTAATGAATTTAATTAATTTCGTGTTAATAAATATGAAAAATATAATAATAATATAATAAATATAATATAATATAAAATATAAAAATCAAATATCTAATATATTTATTGACTGATCAGTCTATCAACTGTAGATATTAAGTCAATTTGATCGTTAGGGTTCATAATGATAGTTGTCTTTAAATTCATCGCTTTAATAATGTCAGTCTAAAAATATAGTTAATTAAGTACAGTAAAAAGAATATTACATTGTAAATTGATTTAGCATCCGCTAATTCTCCAATCGCCTCTTTACCCAAAGCTTCTGACCTTAATCGTATGGCTTCATTTTCAATTTTTATTTGTTTAACTCTAAATTCGTACTCTGTTTGTGAAATTGCTTTTAAATGATCATTAGTCAATTTCTTGTTCATCTGTTGTTTACTTCGGTCGAAATTCTATAATTAAAAATTTGACGAATTTAAAAAAAATTTTACCTCTTGTAAATTCTTCAAATTTGTTTCGTATTCTGCAAATTCTATATTTGCGTTGTGAAAAATTTTACTGCGTTCCATTTCGGCTAAACATTCAGCGCGGCTATTACCCATACTTTTTATTATTTCAGTTTCGTGTTGCAATTCTAAAAGTTTATTTTTGTTTTTAGCAATTTTTGATTGATTTAAAATTTTTGTTTGCATCAAAATCCCGTTTGCTTTTTGTTCTGCACGTTGAGCAGCATGTCTATTAAAATTATATTAATTTGATAGTTAAAAAATATTAAAAGTTTAACCCACATTTTAATGCATTAGAAAAAATAATCAAATTTTACTAACCGTAGATAAATACAAAATAAATTTAACTATAAATAGATTGCAACAATCAATCATTGAACACAAAAATCCCAACAATCTAACGTCTTTTATGCACATTCCCCACATTGGCATATAAATTACCTTGCTGCAGCGGCTTGAGTTTTCGTTGTAATATCGATCGCTAATTCTACAGATTTTTGGAGCGCTTCGTTGATGAGTTTATCGCATGGAGTAACAGAACGTATATCTACACCACTGATCACCAGTCGATTGGTAGAAAATTTCAATTTATTTTTAATAATTCCTTTTTCATCCACACCAAATATAGATTTTCGTATAATACTGCTGGAATTCTAAATAAACATTTATAAATGATTTTTCAAAAAAATATTACCTTATGAAAATGATCAAATGATACGGATGCAATAGCACTACGGATCATGGAAGCTAAAAATGTTCATTATATCAAATGTGAAGGCCCCGTTTTTAAATAATTCACATTCATGTCTCATAATTTTAATAATAATTTCAGCCAAAGAATTCTTATTAGTTTTTTCATTTTAATGTTTTGTAAAAATTTATCCAAGAAATTTACACGCCTCGGTTAAAAATAAATAAAAATCAATATTTGGTTGAAAACAAACAAAGATTTCATGTCGAAATTAGATATTTATATATAACACTAAATATTTTGACAATTATTGTACCTGTAAAATGAATTAAAAACTAATAACAGCACAATATTATAAATTTTTCTATTTGTATATTTTTTACTCTTATTCCAAAAATCCGGGTTTCAATCTCTGAAATAGACATTACCGTATAATCTAGCATAGTCAACAGCGGATGAAAGTTTAAAGAATATTATAAATTAAATAAAATAAAAAAGTGTAAACCCATTTTACTGCTAGAATCTCCAACAAAATCGGAAACTGCAAATAGTTTATTAACTTCCTTTATTGGATGTTGAGGAGTAATGTCAAATTGCCTATATATAAAAATATACAGTGTATTACAAACATTAGGGCTATTCTAATTTTGACTTTTTTTGAAATTTAATAAATATATATAAAGATAATTTAATAATCTCCATTTCATTTGTGCAGAAATATATAAATTTTTTTTATTTTTGTCACAAAACACCACGGCGTCTGTACCTTGTACTGTTTTCCAATCATTTTTCATAGTAAAAAAATTTGCAACATTTTTTCTCGTAGTTGCCATGCATTTGTTATAATTTTAAGATATAACTCTATAGATCATATGACACTAATCTTATTAATTAAAAAAAATCAATAAAAAATAGTTTATTTTAGACACAGTTCACGGACAAATTTTTCGTCATTTTTAAAAACATTATATAATTTAAAAAAAAGACATGAATTTATATGAACTGGGTCAAAACATTTTAAATGCTTCTACTCAAATATTTTTTAAGTACTATTGTAAAAAAATAATTTTGTTAAGTTTATTATATTAAGAGTAAAATGAGTTTAAATATGATAAAATCTAATTCATTAATTTTGTGAATATTTTATTACCGTAGATACTACAGTGCTATCGCAATAAGTCAAAATAGCGCTTATTGCAAGCAATCACGCTTTTTACAAATGTATAACAGATTTCATAGCAATTCAAAATCCAATTTTCGATAAGTTAAAGTTATATTCAATAATATTATAAAACGTGTCCCGCTAAGTTAAATTGATTCCATCAGATTAAATTTATCCGTCCATTTCAAATAAATTCGTAAGTAATATTTATTTATTAATTTTTTAACAATTAGAAATTAATAATTTAGATGCCGTTCAAATATAGCAATTTAACAAACAATTCAAAAATAAAAATTTTGGGTGAAATTGATAAAAATGTTTTACTAAAAAAAGATATTGCAAAAAAATACCATGTTCAATGAACATTGTTCATCCTTTCACATTGTGGAATCCACAATCACATATATTCTCAAAAATAGAGAAAAATATACAGATATGTCATATGGTATTAAAAAACATAAAAAAATTAAAAAATGTGGATTCGCAGATATTGAAGCAGTGACATTACAATAGTTGCGATTTTGTGTCGATAACAATACACCCATTTTTGGGAGGCAATTGCAAGACCAAGCTTTAACTTTTGCAAAAAAACTAAACAATGATAATTTTAAAGCCTCTTGTGGCTATGTTATATGCTCTTTGTGTGATAAGATTAAATGCAGATATGATGTGTTTTATAAAAAACTTTCAGGCAAATCAGGTAGTGTTAACAATACCCTGGTTGAGAATTGGCGAGAGAATAATTTAAATGTGTTTCAAATGTATGAAAATCACATTTTTAATGCTGATGAAACTGGATTATATTTTAAAGCTACACCAAGGAATACTTTGGCCTTTAGAAATGAACCAGTTCAGGGCACTAAAGTTGATAAAAAACGAATCACAATAATGTGTTGCGCTAATTTAAGTGGGACTGAGAAATTGCCTCTTTTAATGATAGGGAAATCTAAAAATCCAAGGTGTTTTGCAGGATATGATAAAAATAATTTCCCATTAATATAGTAAAGCAACAAAAAAGCTTGGATGACAGCAATATTGTTTGAAGAGTTGTTGCACATTATCGATCAAAAATTTTCTAATGAAAACAAAAGTATTGTTAGTAGTTGATAATTGTACAGCCCATTAAAAATCCTTAATTCAACCCCTAGAATCTATAAAACTGTTATTTCTTCCACCTAATGCAACATGTGTTTTACAGCCCATGGATACGGGGATTATCAAAAATCTAAAGGATTATTATAGATTAGAATTAATAACAATGATGATATAAACCTTTTTGATGCTGTAATGCTGATAAGTAGGACATGGCAAAGAGTAAAAACTGAAAAAATTAAAAATTGTTTTAGTAAAGCAAGGATGTTTGACTTAGAGTATACTAATTTGAACCAGGAAACGGTACTACCTGACATTACAGAATGGCATAATTTTCAGAGTTTTTATGAAATGGATATAGACTTTGGTGAATATAGTCGGTCTGACGAAAATTTAATTACAAGAAATAATGAGTTAAGTGTAGATGACATTATTAATGATACAATTGAATCATCATATTTGTCAAATAATGATTGTACTGATTGTTTCTTTGACGCAAAAGATTGTTTGAGTAGATTAGACTATCTTAAAGAATCTTTACTCAAAAAACCACACTTATTTCAAAAGATAAAAGAATGCTTAAATATTATAGAAAAAGATTTAATTAATACCTAATTTTATAACAAAATATGAAAATATTTCGGTCATTTCTTGTAAACTTTCAAATGATGAAATCATTTCAATATTCGACATTTTTAAAAGTTTTATAAATTGAAAATTGGTATTGTATTTAAATTTATTAACACTGCAACGGATCATTAAAATTTTTTAATAAACTAACAGAGAAATCATAAAATGTAAATTCAAGACGCGGGGGTTTTTTTGGATAAAAATTAAAAATATTAATATCATTCTGCAGCAAATTAAGTGACATTTATTTTCTATGTATGTAATTTTTATATTATAAAAATGGAATAGCTCTAACGCACACATGCTACAATTTGTTTGTCCATAAAAAAAAATTTATAAGTGAACATATCTTGTTTAATATTTTATTTTTATTTTTTATAGACAATAAAAAATAAAAATAACAATTGGAAATTGCATTGGTCATCATAAAAAAAATTTTCCAACATTAAATTAAAATATTAGGCTCCTCGTGATTGAAGACTCGGTCATGTGGCCCTATCCACTGTCATGAATACCTTAATTTAGTGAAATTAGGTTATTACTATGGTTAGATGCGAACGTATCCAGCTCGATATCACCCTAAAATGAAAAATAGACCTCTTCATTTGAATTTAAATGAAAATGTAAAACTATAGATAAACCTCAAAATGAATGGTACAGTAGGTTATGTTCTCATTGATAATTTTAGTGTTCACTTTGTAGAAGTGACATTAGTATATTTTAGTTATAGCATCTCAAAAATTGATCACTTTTCGAGCGTCTACTGTCTTACCTAAACCGTAAAAACACGGTATTTTTATCTAATACTCTATTAAAATGGTAAGCGTGGAATATAGCCCTATTCAATTAAATACTTACTCATTATTAATGAGTAATAAATGTATATCAATTACCAATTGTAAGCCAATTTAATATCTAAACATGCATGGTCCGATGTTTCGGCTTTAATCATATCCAAATAAAAATCTGGTCCCAATTTCAGACATACGTCAATTATTTTGTGTTTCTTTATGTCCTTTGGCATACCACCAGATAAGCTGATGTATTTAAATTGTTCATGTGGTTTCAACACAATATGATTTGGTCCAAAAACTATTCTATTTAAAATTTTGCGTATAAATAAAATTAAGCAAGCATTGTTTAATAATAAAAAGTAAACTCATTGGTAGATGAACAATAAAACACAATAACAATAAATTAGTACAGTTTGTAAAATTATAATATTTTTGTTCATTTATGATAAAAATTATATATATTTATTATTTTTATTTTAGTATATTATTGTTAATTAATTTTCACTAATTATTTTTTATTGGATTGTTAAATTTTTCGTTAGTAAAATTATAAAATTTTGTACATCTAATAATGTGAGTATAAGAGAATAAGAGACAAAAAGGTAAATAATAAAATTGACGGCGTGGTATAATATACTATAACTAGTTTGACTGTTATGTACTACGTACAAACAGCACATAGCTCTGCCGAGGGCACAATGTTATAAAAAAATAAATTCATGTTGAAAATCTAACTTAAAAATACTAATATTCACTATTATCAATCCTTTAAAGGAGTGGTTCCCAAATTTGTTTCAGGTGGAATTATCATATCACATTACTTTTTACTTTAAAGTGAATGATTCCATATTAATTTTTTGTTTGTTAACATTTGCGTAAAGAATTTTAAAAATTGTTACAGTCAAAATCTCATTTAACGAAAATGGCATATTCGTTAAATAAATTTGTTAACGAAAATATTAAAAATGTGCTGGTGCACAGTGTGCAGCAAATAATGCAAACGCATGTCTTAAATTTATCAAAATTATATTTAATATGAACAAATAATTAATAATTAACAAATAATTTTTTTTATTATATAAAAAGATTCCATGACTTCATAAAAGAGTCGATCTAATATTTAAAGCCATAAAACCATAACAATATTTTAAAAAACTACTAAAAAATAAAATAATATTGAATTTACGCGTTCGTTAATCAGAAATCGTTAAATACCAGATATTTAGGCATTTATATAGAAAATAAAATTTCGAGGTTCGTTAAATGAAATATTCATTAAACAAAACATTTGTTAAATGAGATTTTGACTGTATCCCATTTTTTTAATGTATTAGACAGAATGTGTGTATAATATTAAAAATAAAGTAAAAACAGTCCAATCCTATAAAATATATGAATACTAAAATTTTTTTTTGACCGTGAATTCGTCTCTTCTTCGGATTGAAATTTTATATGTGTGTAAACAAGATATAACTGTACCATCTGTAAATTTTTTGAAATTATAGGGCAATTTTCATTAAAAAAAGAAGGGTAATTTGGGTTTTGGCCCTGAAGATATAATTTTTTTAAATTAAAATTATGATAATGTTTATGATTTTAAAATCCGCATCAGCGTATATATTTTTTTAAATTTTCCAACTCGTTTGATTTTCAAAAAGAGGGACAACTGGGGTTTTTAACCCGTAAGATGTGAAATGGGGAAGTTGAAATTATTCTTATTATACGTTCCAGCAAAAACTGTATTTGAAATGTGGTCTTTAAAAAATTCTAAGACTAATAGTTATTTCAATAAAGCGTAACACACAGACACATACAAACAAAAATAGCGTATTATATTATATAAGTTAAGATAACCACTTCTTTGTGTCGTATATATTCTAATTATCAAATTGTTAGGCGGTAATCAATGTTAACTTTTGATAGTCTTAATTCGAAAATATTTTATAAGTATAATTAAGTACCTGACGTTGTTTGATTGTAATTCGTATAGTTGAACCACTGAATTTTGTGGTACGTGATAGCTAATAATTTCGTGATTTTTCCTTTTAATAACACAGTATTTATCTTCGGATTTTTGTACAGTTCTCTTACTTTCCTCTTCACCTTTTTCATCCCATCTATTTTTGTACAAACAAGCTTCAATGAATGCTGGCATAAACTTACTCGCTAATTCTTCATATTCAGTTAACATGTACGATGTTCCAGAAATGGCCCTAACCTAGAATTAACAGTTAATACATAAATTATACAATATATTTATATTACTTGGCCAGTTCTCAAATCTCTCACATAAATACCTTCGTTTTCATTCATAGAGTGAGTTTCTCTAATAGTTACGATTTCGACATCTTTTTTTGGTGTATAAACACAAGGACCTTTTATTAACCATTTTTCTCCTGCAACACGTTTTATTTTCTAATAGAATGTGTTATTTTACTTTATGTAATAAAATACTTCATCCATATAATTATTTTTAGCTCTTAGAACTACTCCTTGGTCGGATTTTAAAACGGTACATTTTTCAATTCTACCATGTATAAATTCACCAGGTAGTAAAAAGAAACTTTTTGGGCCAACTACAAGTCGGTTGTTATCTCCCTTTGATATTATGGCATTGTCATATTTCTTTATGTAGCAAAATTCATTTTCTTCCAATATTTCCAATGAAATGTGTTTGATTGACTAAATTATATAATTATGATCAATTCACTCAATTCTTCTCAATTTAAAGTCAAATGTTTTGACATTAAATTAATTTTTAATTCTGATCTGTGTGAAAATTTTTATAGTGTATTTAGGATGAAAACTTGCACGTTGAATTAATTTAATTGAAATAGTTTAATTAGACTATAAATTCGGTTGAAAATACGCATAAAATGTTACGACGTTACGAATTGAACTTATTATTTACGTTATACATTTATGATATTAATAAATTGTAAATTATAACTTCAAAACGATGCGTCACCTCTATGTTCTGATAACTTAAAACTTTAATAAAAATCAATATAGGTATAATTATATATTTTAATAATTAACTCATATATTTAAATTTTAACATTATTTTTACCAACATTCGATAGAGTTTAATTTTTTGATCGTTACCATGTACTATTATTACTTTTTTAGTCAACATTGGTGTAGTTATGATGCATTCCTTTTGAGAATATATTTTAAAATATAGTATATTTTATTTTTTCATGTCATAATATCTTAATAGAGCCTTAATATTAAATTTTCTATAATAATTTTGTAATATCCTGCAAATATACGAATCAAACTAACAAACAACGTAAAAACAAAAATATTAGCATCTAAATTTAAATTTATCGCTTGTTTAATTTATGACAGAGATAGTCATTAGATGTTTTACTTCTAAATTTATTTTTAATAAACTCCATATTCGAAAAAGCAGATTCACATAAATGTTAAGAAATTGGCACACTACTTTAGTACAAATAAATTAAAAATTATTTTTAAATAATTATTTAAAATATTCGGCGGGCCACAGGTTGAGAATCACTGTTATAGACTAACATGTATTAACGGAGTGAGGAAATTGTTCATTTTGAATAGAAATTGTACATAAAAATTATTTTTATGAATTTCAACGCGATATAAAAATCTTTCCGCAATAGAGCTTTAAAAAAATATTAGTAAGCCGTGAGTTCATAGCACATCTGTTAGTTTATAATGAAATCTCATAGGACTTGACAAGTTCAAAAAAATTTATTTAAAAATGTACCTTTTCGAATCCTTCCAATATATAATATGGACAATTTTTTTTCGTTATTAGCCATTTATCCCCTTTAGTTTTGTGTTTTGTGTTATTTTTAAAAGGTTTTATACATTCAATATACATTCCATTCTATAAAAATAATGAATATGTACGTTAGATATTTTACCTCAAGTGTAAGCAAAATAGACTCAACCATTTTAACAAATTTTTCATATGGTCCATATGAATAAAAACCTTTAGTTTTAATAATCCACTCTTCCCCTTTCAATCTTAAATTTCCGTATCCATCTATCAAATCCCTTGAAGCAGCATATTGCATACCAGAATCTTGCACAAATGTATGTTTATGATTACTTGATATTTCTTCATGGATATGTGGATAATATATTCCTTTTAAAAGATGAATATTAAATTAAAGTAAACGTACCTGGTCCATTAAATACCCATTCATCATTTACATCTCTGTATATACCACTTGTATCAGTGTATGATGATGTAGCTTTAATAAATAGTGCATGATTCGGTTCTATTATTTTTAATTCCATAACTTCCCCCAACAACTTTTCACCCCAATACAATGGAAAAGGGTCACGTGAAAATCTAATTTCTTTTTTACCGTTTCTAATTTCTGCCTGTCTAAATTCATTAACAGTAACTTGATTGTCTGTAATTAAAACAGGGTTTTCAACAACACAATAACATTGTGACGGGATGTGTACCAATGTACATACTTTTTTAATACTAAAAAATTTATAAGACAATTTACTGTTTTTACCTTTCGTGATTTTCTAAAATTAATCGTTTTGGACCAATTTCTGTTCTGACGGCTCCATTGTTTGAATCCTATTTTAATCTATTTTAGTTAAATGTATTTTACCAATATATAGCAGTATTCGTCATATTCAATGTGCAAAATACTGTTCTTATTCATTTTATGTAAATGAAAAAATATATTTATTTTTATAATTTATTCTATTACAAACAAACATTATATCAGCATATGTTTTAGGTATAGTGATTCATTGTATCAACAATTATTTTCACTTCTGGTTTACTGAAGTAATTTACACAACAACATTTTTAAGCAAAAAAAATAAAATTCTATTATTTTTAGGTCTTGTTTTTAACCACTAACCGCTTTTTACGGCTAACCACCTTGATTGACAACCAGGGCCGTGAAGAGGACTAGGTGAGCCGTATGTACCGGGCTTATAATATGAGAGTTTACTTTTTAAATTTATTAATCGGTAATGTTGGAAAATTTTTTAAGTATACCAAAATTTCGATAATCAATGCAATTTCCAACGATTATTTTTAATTTTAAGCAATAAATAGAGATCCATTTTTTTTAAAAAATTTATTAAGGTTTACCATTTCCATTTGGACCGGACCTACTGTTGCCTCTTCACGGCTCTGTTTGCAACTATTGGTTATATATAATAAAAATTTACATGTATAACAGTGATTCTCAACTTTATACAAGAATTTCCCCTTCAAAAGGTAATTTTATAAATTTTTTTTACACATGTACAATGTATTATCAATTTTAACTAAATTGTATTAAAATCTTTGAATTGTCTTAGAATCTCGTAAAAATTTAACGTTTAATTGTTTTTATTTGATTTTTGATTTGATGTACGGTATTCTCTCTACACAATGTATATGTAATTTAGATTAAAATAATATAAAAAACACGTAAACAAAGTAAAACCACAAAACTACTGGAAAAATTTTTTTCTAATTTTTTTAGCAGCATAGTTTTCATTTTCGGGTACACTCGAGCTTACTAGTTTCAGCTTTGCATCCATATTAGACATTTTAAATTAAATAATAAATTTTGTTAATATCGATATTTAAATTTAATACTATATTTTCATTTCATTTATTAGAGATGTTGGAGTAATTCAAGAAAATATATATGTAAACGTACAGCCTCAACAGATTCTCCGGTCTAGCTAATTTTTGTAATCGTAATTATTAGGACCTAATGTATCTGTCTAATCATTATTCTAATGCAGTGCACTGTACAACGTTCGACCGTACGGCCGCATGCGGCCGTGAGAGCGTTTAGCACAAAATAGAGGCAGTCACTGATATCTTTTTTATGTCATTATTAATATTTACATATTTTTTGTATGTCTTCCACTCTAATGTTTAAAATTCTTGAGTCAAGACTATTAACTAAGACCTTTAAATGTATATAAATAAGGTATGATTTCAAGAAAACATGTTATGATGTTTTTATTTTGTAATATTGGTTTGTTCTGCAGCATTTCATTCTTAACTGGGGTTTGTAGGATCAATTTTATCTTTTAAATTTATGCATATATTTTGTTTTAACTGCTTTATAATAATCTATTCATTTCCATGTTGAGTTAATTATATCTGACTATGATAGACTGGTTAATCAGTATTTATTTTTAAAATTCTAATCCAATAATCCTTCTACAAAACCGTAGACTGAATTCATATCAATTCTTATTTTACTTTCATGCATTGTATATTCCAACAGCGCAAATGGTTTCAGATCTCAAAATACACTATTTAAGTCTTGTTTTAAATTCAACTTTTATATTTCAAATTTAAATTAAAAGTACAAAATTTGTGTATCCATGATCTTTTTAATTTCTTTTTTATTAAAAATTTACATTTTAATTTGAATTAATACAATTTCTAACCAATTAAAATTTTTAAAAGTATTTTTAACATAGATACAATCAAAGCAGGTCAATATTAAATTAAAAAATATAATAACCAATCTATAATAATAATAATAATAATAAATATCCAAATCAATTTTAGAGTTTATTATTAACTTTATTAACACTGTGTAAATCATAAAAATATAGCATATACATAAATTATCCTTACATAATATTCTACGCAATATTTGTTTGTGTGTGTCTGTGTTCCACTTTATTTAAATAACTACCAGTCTTAGAATTTTATAAGTCCACATTTTAATTACAGTTTTTTCCGGGGTGTTCGCAAACATAATTTCAACCTCCCAAACTCACATCTTACGGGTCAAAAACTTTAATTGTCATTTTTTTGAAAATCAAACAAGTTGGAAAATTTAAAAAATATATACACTGATACGGATTTTAAAATCATAAACATTATCTTAAATTTAAATTTAAAAAAATTATATCCTCAGGGCCAAAACCCCAAATTAATTTTTTTTTAATGAAAACAGCCCTAGACTTTAAAAAAATTTATGGTGGTACAGTTGTATCCTGTTAACACACACAAAAAATTTAAATCTGATAAGTGACGACTTCACGGTCAAAAAAGCATTTTAGTATTTATATATTTTTTTTCCGAAATATTTTATTAACAAAATTATTGTAAATCAAAAAATGTAAAATAATTAACTGTTCGAAAATTAAAAAAAAAGATTATTCCGGTAGAGCTTATTTGAGTTCATATAAATACAAAATTTCAACCCCAGAAATCTACGCATTCTCGGTGAAATAATAATTTATAATATATTATCAACCAATATTTTTTTGATATAATAAAAATGTACCCTCGGCAAAGCTAAGTGCTGTTTGTACATAGTACATAACAGTCAACCTAGTTAGTAATAATTTATTACTCTAATCTTAATTAATCAACTAAAAATTTTTAATCCAATGGAAACATCATTGAACCATAATAAAGTTTTATAAATAAAATCCCAATATGATATATGTATAATGAAATGAAATCTATAGTCGATCCAATTTATGAAATAACTGATCCAAACCCGGATATTTACGAGTTATTTAACGTGTACAATTTGGCATATTTCGATAGAAAATTAGATGCCACAACTATAAGTTGGAGTAACAGAATGACATTGTAATTAATATTTGTACTGTTTTATTTTATTTAAGGTGTGCTGGTTTATGTAAATACAATTTTTTAACCGGTTCATGTGCAATAAGATTGAGTAAACCACTTTTATCTTTTCGTTCTCGAAAAGATTTGATTGAAACTATTTTGGTAACTTTTTATTTAATTCAAACGTGTTTGAGATTAGAAATTTAATCATATATATAATACATATAATTTATATATTCAATTTAGCACGAAATGATACATGGTTATCTGTTTATAACTAGAAGAAATGTTGATCGAGATGGTCACGGACCCGAATTTCAGCAACATATGAATAGAATTAACAAAATTGCTGGAACTTCAATTAATGTGCTTTTTAAATTTTCTCATATATTTAATTTTTTTTATATCTTATATAAATTTGGATATTGAAATCTTTAGAAAATGGAGGTCTAGTTAATCTGTTTTTTTTTCAAATTTTCCGTTAGATAACAATGACTTATCTGACCCTTTACAGGTTCAAATAATTTAATTAATTATATTTTCAAATATTTCAGTGTTTCCATTTTAATTGAATTTATTCTGAGAAATTGGCATATTTTAAAAAATATTGGGAAATTAATTGATTTATAAATTAAATTTATTACGAATATTTTTAGATTTTTCACAATTTCACGGATGAAGTTCAATTTTATCGAAATCATTGGTGGAAATGGTTGAATTTTTTATAATTTAATGTAAAGTTATTTTAGTAATGGTACATGTCAGAATAAACATCCTTATTACGGAATTGTAAAACGAGCAATGAACAGACCACCACAAAAGTCGGATTGGTGGTGGAATAAACACAAATCTACCTGTGGTGGAACGTTTATAAAAATTAAAGAACCCACTAAAACAAATTCTATTACAAAAATTAAGAAAAAAAATAAAAATGCAAAAAACTTGACATCCACGTAAAATTTTTTTAATTTTGTGACATCAATTAAATTTTGTTTCATTTATAGAAGTAAAGAAAAAATGGATGAAAATCCAACTAGCAATCCTGATTTGGTCATATTAGCAATAGCAAATAAAATGTGCCCTATATGTGGTCTTCATTTTGAATCTGAAAATATTGAAATCCACTCTTCCAATTGTACAAACTTTAGATAGATAATATGAAACTGTTTATTTTGTAATATAAATGTAAATAAAAGTACACCTGTTATTGACACTTTACAACCTTAATAAATCTTCTACGATAGTTTAATTCAACTTGGTACGAAGATAAAATGGTAACAGGGAGTTGAATTGTATTGATTTTTTAGAGAGAATGCATTAGTATACACGTAGGACAAGCTGGTGTCCAAATAGGAAATGCATGTTGGGAATTATATTGTATTGAGGTAATTTCTATATTTGGATGTATAATATTATTTAGCATGGTATCAACGAGGATGGATCAATTGACATTGAATCTGGAAAACACAGAACAGATGATTCTTTTACAACATTTTTTAGTGAAACGAGTCAAGGAAAACATGTCCCTAGAGCCATATTTTTAGATTTGGAACCTACTGTAATTCAAGAAATAAAAAACAGTAAATATCGGTCACTTTTCCACCCACATCAAATGATTTCTGGTAATGAAGATGCGGCAAATAATTATGCACGCGGGCATTACACTGTCGGAAAGGAACTAATAGATGTTGTTATGGACCGTGTTCGAAAACTTGTTGATCAATGTAGTGGTCTACAAGGTTTTTTGATATTTCACAGTTTTGGTGGTGGAACAGGAAGCGGTAAATTTTGAATAAAATTCAACTAATTATAGTTTAGGTTTTACGTCACTTTTAATGCAGAGATTGGGTGTAGATTACGGTAAAAAATCAAAATTACAATTTAGCATTTATCCTGCTCCACAGGTTTCAACTTCCGTTGTAGAGCCATACAATGCAGTTCTAACAACTCATACAACATTAGAACATTCAGATTGTGCATTTATGGTCGACAATGAAGCCATTTACGACATCTGTCGTAATAACCTCGGTGTGCAGAGACCAGCTTATCTAAATTTAAATAGATTGATTTCTCAAATCGTATCTTCCATTACGGCTTCATTGCGATTCGAAGGAGCACTTAATGTCGATATGACTGAATTTCAAACTAATTTAGTTCCATATCCTAGAATTCATTTTCCCTTGTCCACGTATGCCCCAGTTATATCCACTGACAAAGCTCACCACGAATCATTTTCCATATCTGAACTTACTAATGCATGTTTTGAGCCAGTTAACCAAATGGTAAAATGTGATCCTCGCAGAGGAAAATATATGGCGTGTTGTTTGTTATACAGAGGTGATGTCGTACCTAAGGATGTTAATGCATCTATTGCTGTTATTAAAACCAAACGAACCATCCAATTTGTAGATTGGTGTCCTACAGGTTTCAAGGTAGGTATCAACAATGAACCTCCAAGTGTTGTTCCCGGTGGAGATTTAGCTTTGGTTTCTCGAGCAGTTTGCATGTTGAGCAATACTACTGCTATCGCTGAAGCCTGGCAAAGATTGGATAGCAAGTAGATATTTAATTTTATGTATATAACATTATTTTTAGGTTTGACTTAATGTACGCCAAAAGAGCATTTGTACACTGGTATGTTGGTGAGGGTATGGAAGAAGGCGAATTTTCTGAGGCTCGTGAAGACATGGCTACTCTTGAAAATGATTACGCAGAAGTGGCTTCAGATACTGTCGATGGAAATGAAGAAGGAGATGATATGGATGAATATTAAATTGTTCATTAAATTAATTATTTTCTATTTATTTTTTTAATTTCATTAATCCAATTTTATAATCATTAATATTAGCCCATTATTTTATTTACATGCTACACTGTAATAGGGTCACATTAATTTATTAATAGATAATGTAGGAAAATTTCTTATTTTTGTGAAATTTTAAGATAATTAATTTGATTTCCAATTGTTATTTTTAATTTTTATACAATAAACGTTCGATTAAATAATTTTTACATGTCCCATTTTTAAAAAATCTTTTTATTTGAACCTACAATTTCCGTCAAAACTTTTATGATGCGGCCAGTTTAAAAAATTTTCAAAATAATGAGGCCCGTCACGTATTTGAGTTTGACATGGCTGATCTAAATTCTACAAAATCAATTTTAACTATTAGTATTTACAGATTTATTGAGAAAAATCTTTTTTAAATTATATAACACCATAGAAATCATACAAAATATTACTAACAGTAAACAGGGGCGGATCCAAGAGGCTAGTTAATGGGGTGCGAGCAATATATTTAATTTTAAAAAATTTTACGGGCGTCTAGTTTGATTTTAAAGCGTCTCTTTTAATTTCATTTTAAGGTTGTTATACAATAGTTTCCAAATTTAAATTTTTTCGCAAAAATAAAAAAATGATCAGCACAAAAAAAAAGAGAAATTAATTTTGTTAATTAAATAATTCTAAATCAATTATTTCCACTGGACATTGTTTAGTCTTCTTGAATGAAGTATTGCAAATTCATTAACAAAACTTTCAATATCAAAATTATAGTCATAGTGGTAATTCATGAGGGCTAGTCCACCTAGACAATTACCAGTCATTGTTGATCTTAAAAAGGTTTTCAATTTTTTCAAAATGCTAATGGAGCGTTCACATTCATATGTGGTGATAGGCAATGTTGCCAAAATAATTATAAGTTGATGAATATTTGGAAACAAATTAGAATTGCAGCTTTCGATTAATTGTATGATAGTAATTTTTGAATCAAGTTATTTTATTTCCATCTAGTATATTCTGCTTTAAGATCTTCATCTAATAATTAGATTAAATAATAAATCATAAATATCATTAGACTAATGATATGCATGGTAAAAATAATTCATATTTTTCTGCGAAATCTCTCAAATCTTCAAAATGACACGTTTTGAAATAAGTGGGATGTAGAGAAAATCCTTTCAAAAAAATCTGTTCACCACTGAAAAATTGTAAACTGAGTTCAGCTAAAATAGAATCGAAAAAAGGAATTGCAATGTTTATTTTAAAAAACTCTCAATGTCAGATCCCTCTATATTTGCTCTGTTAGCTTGTCTCTTTGTACAGCGTGGTTTTTTTTCTTCAATATTTAAAGAGAAGGCAAACTCTTTTGCATATAAATTTTGGAAACAATTTTTAACAATAATTAAAAAAACTAAAAATGTGAAATTATTCAAAATGTGACTGAAACCAGTGGCCTTTGTAGAAGAATTGTCTTTAAGTTCAAAAATTTCTTGCATCACCTCCATAATTACTTCATACATTTCATAAAATATGTTTAATGAATCAATTCGTTGTATCCACCAAGTTTTACAAACATCTTTAAGTTTTTTAGCTTTAATAGCAGGATATTTATCCAAAGCTTTTGTTAAAATATCTTGTCTTTTACAAGAGAATGAAAAAAATCGACTCATTTCCCCAACATTTTCCATTATATTTTGTTTAATTTAGTTTTTAATTTAATTTAGGGGTGCAACTGCACCTTTTGCATCCTCTTGAATCCGCCTCTGGTAAGTATACCGATTCTATTCTAATCCATAAGTTAGTCTTTCCAACGGCTGTGTTACGACACATTCCAGCCGTTTTTTGTTTTCCATATTCCCAAGCCGTGGAGAAGGCCATATGGCTCGGGTATACAATCATGAGGGGCTACTTTATTCATTTATTAATAGGTAATGTTGGAAAAATTCTTAGGTATATAACAATTTTGAGAACCTATGCGATTTCCAACGGTCATTTTTAATTTTTAGATAATAAATGATCGAATAAGCAATGTATAGAGGTCCATTTTAGAAAAAAAATTTATAGGAGTCTACAATTTCCATCTGGCCGGGACCTATTGCTGGCTCTCCACGCCTCAGTACATCCCTATAATTAAACAAATACGCTTGTATTTATCTCTCATTACAGTTCTGTAACTCTGTGCAAAGCATGATCCGAATATGAAATTCAAAAATTGTATCATTACAATCCGAATTACGAACTTTAAATTTACATTAATAAAAATAATTTAGTAACAGTTATAATTAAATTTAATCCGAAAACAGGCTATGGATCGTTCCAGGCAGTACTTTGGTCCGTGTTGTAAAATTCAATACCCATTATTCGTAAGTCTTTATAATATTTGATAATTTATCAATGTGCTTAAGCAACTTATCATAATAAAACCGTTGACCCGACCGCGTACGGATTTTTAAACAACAAAACGTATACCAATCACTCTGGGTATAAATATTTCTATTTGCAAATGATTATAAAATTGAAAATTGTTATTATTTTTATGATTCAATACCATACATAATATCAAATCACTCATTATATGTCAATGTTAATTTTTTACGCCTATTAACACTCAATATATCGAAACAAAAGATAAATGTATTGGTAATAAAATTCCTACATTAAAATGCATCCACAAAATTTAAAAAAAATTAACTGGAATAAAACTGAAATGTAAAAGTGTATTATTACTGTGATCGATCATGTGACTATAGGTTCTTGCAAACTCGAAATAAAATAGAATAATATAGAAGTAATAGTAGTATAATATAAATTTATAATTTGGGCATTCTAGGATTTAAAATTATAACTAAGAATAACTTGTTCAATAATTTTAAGTCTATAGCACAAGCATGTCACAGTAAACAAACAATTCTATATAAATAAGGAATCCTTACCAAGGATATTAAATTTTCACATTAAAGTATAACCGAGTCTGTGGAGACCTTTCACTGTTGGTAAATTAGATGCCTATGAAGATCAATGATTATCAAGGCTCTACTATAATAAAGTACACATGTAGGTACAGGGCCATATAGCCCTGTCTTACAATCATGATAGACTTCTTTTTTTAATTCACTTTTCAATTCATTCACATTTTAATTAATAGGTAATGTCAGAAAATTTCTTAAGTATACCAAAATTTCGATAACCAATGCGATTTGCAACGGTTATTTTTAATTTTTAGATAATGAACGATCCATTAAGCAATACATAGAGGTCCCATTTTTGAAAAAATTTTTATAGTAGGTCCACAAGTCTCCACGGCCCTGTGTAGTTAATGTAGGAAAATTTTATATTAACATTTTCTATCTAATATACCAAGCGGGGATGCGTAAATAATCTGATCGGTCACATATATATATATATCATGCGAATTTAAATATTTGAGTTTAATTTTAACTTTTTTCGGATCATTAAATTAATTCATTTTTTTAGCAATGCATTTTTTTGTATATTACAAAATCCTATAATTTTGATCTGACCAGTTCGGGTCCTCTGTTGACTCTCCACGCCATGTACTTAAGATATAACTATTATATATAATTTTTTCATGATCATGTATGTAATTTTTTATTTAGGGTGGTAAACTCTAACTAAGATGTTGAAAAATTTATCCAACTCGTCACCACATTTCTTTCAGTTAAATGATATGCCATATTTTACATATTTTTCATCTAGATTCTAGAATGACTCCAATCACACCACCATAACAGTCTATTTGTCATCTTTTTAAAATAAAATAGTAAAATTTTAAAGATGATTTAATAGTCTTGAATTTTGTAATATACGAGTCAATGGTTCAAAGTGTGTGACATTATACATAAATACTTCAAGTGTAAATTTTTGATTGAAACAATAAAAATATTAATAACCACTATACAACAATTAGTATTCTTCTCATGGTTGATTAAATGAGATAAATTATGGCTACAGTAAGATTAACTTATACTACACTATTTTTAATTCAGTTAACATGAGATATGTAAATGGGACAATTAATAGAAATTATTATAATGAATATATTTGCGGGTAATTACACATTATACATTTTGTTGCTAAAAGTTCTCGTTGAGTGATTCATGTATATTAATTGAAATGTAGTGATTTGTAGCAAAAGATATTAACAAGCTGGAATAAATCAATTAAACATTTAATTTTTAATTGTTCCATACAGGCACAAACACTTGAGTAATTTGGATAATACAAATTGAATTATAATTTGACCGCTACATATTCAAACGGCATAACGGCTAAATATTTATGTCGATATGGAGTGGTTAAATGATTTCAAGTTGGAATGGCTTTGTTAGCTTTCAAAGAAAGCGAATTGTATAATGGTGTTATTATGCGACACGAACGAAGAGATCATATGTCACGCTTAATCAAATTAAGGCATTAATCCAAAATTACTTTCATTGAAGTTTCGTCACTTGTTACCTGCTTGCTTTAATCATTTATAACATGTTGAGTGATATTCATCGATAATGAAAAATTTTCAACATAAATATAGTAATACTCTTAAATTAGTCATGTAACAGATCAAATTGTCAGACTACAAAGTATTACGAATCGTACGCCATTTCGTTATAAAAATGAGTTGATATTGTTCAAGGCAACTCTAGTTTTATCTGTGAAGCAATTTCATTTGTAATAGTCTTTTTGGTGTATGAACTCTCATCGTTTAATTTTTGACTAATAGGCGTTATTGTTGATTGAGCCAATAATAAAGCATGAATCAGTAAAACAAAGTTTGAATTAACTTTTATATTGTATAGGCGTGGTCATAAATTCGACTGCTACGTCGCAATCAATAAACAGATTGACACATTTATCGTGATTTAACAACATTTAGTTGCATTTATCAGAACCAATCCAAAACTGTGTTACAATAGAAATTGAAAAATTTTATAAATTTTCATTGAAAATCAGGTAATAAACCAAATAGGTAATTTTAAATGGTTATAATTGTGAAGAGTGTAAGGTCTTTAAAGTTTAAACAATACTCTTTGAGTAAAACAATTAAATTCACAATTAAATTTAACGATATAGTGTTTTTAAAAAAATAAGAGAATTAATTATAATATTTAGATTAATTCTGTTTAACTCGGATTACTAATGTTTAAATTTAAATATGTTTCATTCTCATAAATACATTTCAACATAATAATTTCACATATAACAATTCAGAATTCAAAATTAATGTCAAACATAATGAATGGAGCTAGCAGTTCAGAATCATCCATTCAATCCAGTAAGAATCTTGAAGGAAACTGCAATTTCGTGGGTAGAATACTATTGGATATTCCATGTAAAGTTTGTAGCGATAATTCTTCAGGGAAACATTACGGAATATACGCTTGTGATGGGTATACATTATTATCATACATGTCATCATATACTTTATTAATCTATTTACATTTAGATGTGCTGGATTTTTTAAGGTAATTAGAATACACATGCGATAGGGAAGGGAGGAAACGTATTTTAAATTGCAATCATAAATTATGCTCTGGTGAAATATGTCAAAAGCAATTGAAATTTCTAGTACATCTTTCCCGCGTATACATTAGTATACGTAATACATGTTAACACTATTTATTACATTTATTATTATGATTTATTGTAAAATTGATTAATCTAATAGAGATCCATTCGCCACAATAGACAGTACATTTGTAAAATACGTGGAGGAGAACTTTGCCCAATCGATAAAATTCACAGGAATCAATGTAGAGCTTGTCGATTAGACAAATGCATAAGAAAAGGAATGAATCGTGAAGGTAATTTGATTATATGACATTCCCCTCGGAAATTTATTAATAATTACATTATCAACATTCCCATATACTGTTGCTATACTTTTTGTGACTAGAAGCAGTTTTTCTGGTTCATTACAGAGTATAATTGAATAATACAAATTTATTTGCTTTTTCAATTTACATTTTTGACAAGTCACGCAGTCAGTTAAAACATTTTGTCAATTAATGTCACTTTGATTCACAAAAATTAGTGGCTTTTTGTGGTTATTTTGATATTTGACAAAGTTATTAGTATTTGGTTGTTTATAGTTTTCCATTACAGGAAACGAAGCCATAAATACCTTTATCATGTATTTATAAACATATTTGATACATACTGGAATTCTTGAATACGAAATAATGTAGATTAGTGCTTATGGCTATTGTTTGATATTTATGCACTATTTCCGTTTATTCTTTTAAAAAGCGATTAGTCATTTTAGCTACTGATGTATTTAATGTTTATGTTAATCCATTAACTTGATCAAAATCCGATTTGAATTAATATACATTATGAATTAATTATCGTGAGACGATATTTATTAACACATTGAATTATATACAATGTATTTGTTTGCACCAAGTATGATGCTTGGGGGGTAAATGCAATAATTCAATAAAAATTGTTTTTAAATCGTTTATATTTACTCTTAACCACTTGAAATTTATTCGTAGAATGAGCCATTACACGCTAATATAAAACCATAATTAAATTAAAATTATCCCATTATGGATTTACAATTTTTACAAATTTAACAATGTTTGCATCCAAAAATATTAACCTTTAGCTTCAAAGGCCATGTGTTTATATTTTTACATCAAAGCCAAATTCATAAATTAAATTCATAATTGAATCATTTTACGCACTTGTTCATTTATAATTCCATTTTTATTTATTAGGGTACATTTTTCAGTTTTCATAATTTTTATAATATTGGATTTTTTCTTTTTGTTAAATTTTTTTTTGTTTTGACATTTTGCTGTTTTCATGTTTTTGTGTTTATTATTTCCTGCTTTATATCTCGGTGAGATGACATGTAAATTGCATGTTGTACAAATTATTAGATGACTGTAATTGTGTTTATGTTTGAACTTGGTCGATTTTGGCAGACAAAGACCCTAAAAATTGAATTGTACCAATACATTAATGTGACATGAATAATTTCCTTTTTAATGCATATGCCAAACCAATAATTGTTATTTCGTATTTTAAATCTCATGCTAGTAGGTCACATAAATCACATTTATACAAAATATTTGGAAATTATATTTGATTAAAGTTAAATCGATTTTCTGGATTTTGTCGGTTTTATCAATTTGAACAATATGCATATTATTGTGTTTTTTTTATATACACAGATTAAAATTTATTTCCGGTTAATTAAAATATATCATACATGTTAACGTACCGATATTATTATTAAAATGGATAAATAATTTTGTTTTTATATAATAAAAATTTTAATTAACCGGATGGCGGTAGATATCAAACAAAAGTTAACTTTAAATAAAATTGTTTGAATACTGTAACGGTCAATAAATATATTAGATACAACTGATTTTGAAATGTGAATTTTGAAACCAAGTCTCTAATTTTCACAGGTTTTAGATGATTGAACTTGAATCATACCTTTTATTATCAAAATTCAATCTAATTAGTGTTTTCGTTTCATTACATTAGCTCAGTTTTTCTCAACCGCTGCAACCGGAGTGCACCAGTACTCCACTAAATTTTATATGTGCCGAGCGAAAAATTTAAACCGAGCTGTACACCATTTCACTTAATGAGTCACTTCAGATTTTTATGTTTTTTAATTTTTGAACCGAAACAAAAAACTTTCATCTCAAATTTACCCCTTTTCCTTACAAAATCGTAAATCTAGTAAATACTTTCAGTTAGTACACAATACATATAAAAGTTTTACTTTTTTTAATTACTTCCAAGAGCGCCCAATGATAAAAAAAAGTTCAGAAACAGTGAATTATCTATAAAAAGGTTTCCCAATCTTTTTGAAACGATAACACTTCTTTACTAATCTTTTTATGGCCCCATTATAATTTTTTTTAAAAAAAATTAAAATTTTAGCAATTTGAAATGTTTCATTCTATTTTTTTATTATTCTATGAATTTAAGATTGATTCAAGATAGAAAAACATAAATAATTATTTATTATTAAAATATCAATGAGATCCTTCAGTTATGATTATGATATTGTAAATTTTAGATATTTATTAACAGTGAGCGGAGCCTTGTATAGTATGAAATCAGCTAGGCTTTTTAGACTAAATCCTATGTCTTATATTTTACACGTAAATTTAATTGGATATCAATTTTAAGTAAAACATTATCTTAAAAAATATATACAATAGTTTTCGTGGTTATAACATTGCAATTATTATATTTAATTTTTCTGTGGATCGGTGGTGATCCTTGGATTTGTATTAAATGCAACACTGGCTATTATAATAATTATCGAAAAACCTGGGCCAATTTTTATGACATTTTGAATTTTCATAATTTGTAAAAAAAGGAAAATGTGAATC
The DNA here is from genome assembly GCA_001642005.1 of Intoshia linei. Lineage (NCBI taxonomy): Eukaryota > Metazoa > Orthonectida > Rhopaluridae > Intoshia > Intoshia linei. The sequence goes on along the minus strand of LWCA01000190.1, from coordinate 15,564 downwards.
AATTATTCTATATTTTAAGGCACCCTAGCTTAAGAATCCATGCTGTAAAATAAATATTTAAATAATTTTGCATATATATCACATTCCCTAATAGAATGAAAATAGTTAACCCACTAACTTTACTACATAAAGAAATAATGATTCATATCTAAAAAAAACAAAAAAATTTAAAGATTAACCTTGTTTATTAGATACAATTACATTTTACATTTGATTAATTAACTTAACAATCAAATAAAACCAATAAATAATTTATGACTAATTTATAAATTGTTTTTAATTGTTTAATATTGTTTAACAATTCAAATATAAAAATTTTAATTATTAATTTATACCATGTTAACAGTTTGATTCATTTTTTTGATTTTCATTGGTTATTCATTTATTTTATTGTCAAAAAATTTTTAACAAGGTCAATAGATTTAATTTTTTATGATTGTAGTTCTTTAATGAAGACGCAAGAATAAAATCGTACAACTGTGAATAATATTTTAACAAATAAATAAATAAATATAAAAATTTATTAATCTGATTTAGTTATGACCATATTTAAAAACCCTAACTTACATTGCAATTTAATACATTATATACAATGCATTGTATATAAGATTGAAAGTTCAGTCCATCAGTGTATCCAGGAGCGTAGAGATCCAACAATGGGTCCGGTCAGATTAAATTGTAGGCCTTATATACGAAACAAATTATACAAAATCACACAATTAGAGACCATTATCTGATAAGGCTTATCAGAATTATTTATTGTGAACACTATACTTATTTATTATATAAGAAACACTATATTAATTAATATAAATTAAAAATAACTAATTGGACTGTTAATATAACAATTTTACTGTGTTATACAATAATTTTGGTATACCTTAAAATAATTTTGGAAATTTAACCGTTACCTATTAAATTAAATTACATATAAATTAAAAAAGTAGGCCTTTCACGATTGTCGGCCCGGGCCATATGCTCCTAACCCCTCTCCACGGCCCTGGTTTATTATGCTGTCGCAAATTCTAATAACTAAAAAAACTACATTTTAAAATTTTCAAGTTAGTTTTCATACTGTGACTGAAATATCTATTAAATCAAAATTTAAATCAATTTTTAAAATATAAAAACTCTAAAAATATATATATGACAATTTTTTACAATTCATTAAATTATACATCAGTAGGAGACAGATGAATAAAAGTAAATGTTATGATACATATTTTCATAGATATAATACAAGACATAACTATCATATCATTTTAATTATATAATACTTATGAATGGTGCCGATTTTAAACCTTTAACAATTTCAATACATAAAAATTAAATAATATAATTAATTTAACATTTAAAATTTCAAAAAATGTGTTTGTGGTTGGATTAAAGTTCGTTAAAGACTGTTTCTTGAAATTATTATTGATAAAAATTTAAATTTTATGTTCCGAACTGTGTTGATAAAATTTTTGAAGTGTGAATTCGACTCGTGATAAGTTGTACTTCGGACAGAAGTCTACAGTTAAGCTAGTAGCCTCAGACAGGATGCGGGCGGTTAAAATGAAAAATAGATTCCTATAAAAATTATCACAAATAATAACAAAACCACCTGTCTAATGCTCTTAGTTAAAATTTTAAAATTAACACACAAAATAGTTGATATTAGACTATAAAAATAAAATTTTTTCCGCTACGGTTGTTTCTATTTGATATTTAATGAACAATTTTAAAAGTAAAGTTAATTTACATTAGTATAGTTTTGGTATAGCATCTAAAAAAGTATTCACCTTTTGGAGATGGTCACATATACGAATTGGTCACTTTTCGAGCACCTACTGTACCATAAAACCAGAGCGACGTCTCCACGGACCTACATTGACAGTTTGCATTTGCCAAATAAAAGAATTGTGACATAAAAAAATATAATTTTTTAAATGCTGAATTTGGAAAAATGAGGTGTCCATTCTAATACAATTTCGCCATATACGCGAGCAAGGGCCTCGCGGTACGACATAATCGAATCTGGTCACTATAATTATCTACTTACAATTAAATAAATTAAATTACATGTATTTCATATCACACATTGAATTCATCAAAAAAAATTAATATTGTTATCAATTAAAAATTGATAAGATGATATAAATAAAATATTGCCTGTTGAAAAATAACCGCCAAATCATATAATGTTTACATTTATTAAAAGTTATTATCATGGCAAATTTAAAATTACCTGGTACAAATTATATAGTTTGGTGCAATTTTATTTATATTTTATTTCAATGTAATAATAATTATAAAATTTGAAAAATTTTACTGCAGTAAAGGTAATTTATTTTTTTTAATTGAAACGTATGAATAAAATTTATTAAGATTTATTAAAATTTAGCCGTTCAACACGAACGTGGTCCAAGAAGTTCAACAATACGCAAACAAGTAGCATTGTATCTACAAGACACACACCAGACTTATTTGTCAAGAACCAAATTAAAAAAAAACGAAAAAAAGTTTACATCAATTCAACTATTTAATCCACCCAAAAAACCAATCAATCAAAACGTAGATTCAATAAATGACTATATGAATCAATTGTATTACAACTCAATGATACTCAATTCAATTCAGAACAAAATAAAAGTTGAAAAAGACGAGAATAATTATAATAAAAAAACCTCCCCCAATTGCTTAGAAGAAAAAGAAGCGCCATTTTTACCATCTTACATAAAACGAAAAAAAAATGATGTTATCAAAAAATTTGAAAACAAAATTTTCAAAAATTATCAAGTACCTCAAATTTCACCAAAACCAAAACACCCCTCTCAACTCATTTCAATTTATGAAATTTCATCCAGGATCATGGTAAATATCATACACCGTTTACAAAACTTGACAAGTTTCCAATCATTGTGCGAATACAGTAAAAATATAATTCTTAAAGATACGTGGGCCGAATTATTTGTTTTGGGTGCCGCTCAAATTAACCTCCAAAGTATATTAGCTCAAGATGTATATCAAAATTTGATTAAAGATGAATGTAATTTTTCATTTTATTATTTTTATAAGCAGTTTTAATTTTGTTTAAATTTTAGTCGATGGAAATTTAAAAAATACCCAAAAGTTTCTCGAAATATGTGAAAGATTTAGCAGACTCAACATTGACGCTGATGAATACAGTCTTATTGTCAACATGATATTATATAAAAAAAGTAAATGGTACACGAAAATATATTAATAATGAAAATTTAGATTTAAAGAAAGAATCAAATATGGATAAGATGGAACAAGAAAAAATTTGCCACTATCTCGATGAATCACAGTACAAACTATTTAATTATATCACCAAAAAAGAGTACAATTACAACAATATGCGATTTGGCAATTTTGTCAATCTAATTTCCGAAATTAAACTAAACGACAGCGTCAACCAGCTTGAAAACACTATAAAACTACTATTCTTCAAAAATGTGGTTGGAGATGTGGATTTGTCTGCACTGTTTATAAAAATTTTTCATTCTAATATAACTATCTAACCAAATTTGTAAATTAAATAAATTTTAACAAATTAACGATTATGTCGTTATCTACTTGAAGTGCATTTGCTATTTAGTGACTTGATGACAAAAGATATGACATCGCAATATCAAAACAACAATGTGAAGTAATTATCAGTTTTATGCCAACAAGAATAAACAAACGATTCGGTATACATTTATTCACACTTGGTCAAACGATTATCAACTTGATACACTTGTAATTCATTTTTTTGGAAATAATTTTTCAGTTTCTGCTCCATCAATCAAATTCATTACTTGTTCCATTTCCAAATATTTGTTTGCCAATAAAATTATCGTCTGTATGACCCCATTTTTAAAAATTGTTTGACAATGCCGTAATGTTTCAGGAATTAAAACTCCAAACCAATTGACAGGATTAGTTTGAAAAATTTTTTTATTTCGTTTCCCGCTGGGTTTTTCAGATTTAATTGTTTCAGCAAGTGGCTTTTCATTATACTCTTCAAAAATATTCCAAACGGAAAGCATCTCCTCCGGGTACATCATTTCGCCGATTTCGTTCTTTGTTTTTTTCTTTGACAATGTCAAATATAAAAATCCTTCTTTTAAGAAATCATCAAGGTTGTTTCTCAATTCATTTATTTCAATTAAAAGTTCACTTAAGTGTTTTAAATTATTTTCAGTCATTGATTAGAAATAAACTTTATCCATCGCTAGGAATGTCTAACAGATTTTTATATCATACAACCACGCAAAGTCAATGTTAAAATTTAATTCATTTCATTATAATAATGCATTAATTCCAGTTTCTAGTTTAAATTCAGATAAAATTGTAGTATGAATTGACCTGATATTGGTTTAATTAAAAGCTTATTCAAATTTTACGTACATTAATTAAAGTAAATTTTACATTACGTTTTTGAAAATTGAAAATTAATATTACAATAAAGTTTTTGAAAAATGTAAACTATAGTATATTTTATTTATCGCTCCCACGTTTTGAAATTTATAAATTAAAAGCATATAATGTCAGGGTAAGACTTTACTTTAATAGAATGATGTCAATGACGGTGAATTTAATCATGCTCATTACTGTTTCTATGTTTCATTTTTATCAATTGAAATGATTTATAATTATAAATTTAATATATTTTTGACTAATTGTACAATTAGAGATTTTGTTGTTATTGGAACTACCGATGATGAAGCTTTACAGCATGTTATTAAAACTGCTCACGTTCAAGGACAATTAGTTAAAGGATTAAATTCATGCCTCAGATCCTTGGAACGGTATATTTTACCTCTATCTGTGTTAGCTACTTTATATGAAGTAATTGGAATATATAGTACTGTTAAACTTTAACACACACATAGTGTTAAGGCAGGGATTCCCGATTGGGCTTCGTGATATTTAAATAAAATTAAATACAAAAATTTATCATTTTTTTTATTTTTAATATTTATTACAGAATTGCCAGTAGTGATTGTGATTTCCCGGAAAATTTCAAAAAAAATTTATTCATATAATATCCAAGTATAAAAAATTCAATCTACAGGTAGTAGTATAGGTAGCGCCAGATTAATGCGATTAATAAATCCTAGTTATACCATACTAATCGAAGATTAACGAAATTTTTGTAAAATCCTGGCCTCATTTTTTTAAATTAAGCATTAAAAAATTATATTCTTGAATATCAAAAATTTTGTGTAATAAATTTAAAATATCAAGTCAAGGACATTAGAGAGATTGTTAGTAGTGATTGTGCCGGGACAAAATTTCCGGGATTTTTACGATTTCCCGGAATTTCCAGAAAAAAATTGAGACACATGTATTTGATTCATGTTTGTTATTACTATGAAAATTTGATTATATTATAATATTTAAAATTTACCATTTTAAAAATCTCATCACTAGACCTGTTCATGGTTTGGTTTGGTTCAGAACCATAAACCATTTAATCGGTTTACTAGCTGGTTTAACCATTTAAATGTATATTTATTTATTTTATAAGTTCATCTTAAATAAAAAGATGTCCAAATCTCGATTCGAAACTAGCCACACAGAATACAATTATATGACTATAACCACTCTGCCAGTTAGACATCACCAGTGAGTTATATCAAAAGTATATATTCAAATAAAATGAAAATAAATTTATTAAAGATAAATGGTTTAAACCATTTACAAAACAGAATATAAACCAAACCATGAACAGGTCTACCCACCATTAATAAAATTTAATCAAAAATGACATTTCAAACCCTCATGGAAAAATTCACTTGCACCGATATTCTTTTCAAAAATCCGATTTTACGAAATCTTATGAAAAAAATATATTTCATCAAACCACAAATAAAAAATTTAATTTTCCAGCCCTTAATGGAAAAATATCATTTTTCCAATACTTTTTTTGGAAATATTTAAAATGTTAACTAATTTTCCAGGTGTAGCGTATTTAGAAAGCCTAGATGGCAAGCTACATTATTATTTCAAAAATATTACTTTTACCAATATTTTTTTTGAAAAATTCACTTCATCCGGAATTACAGTATCAATACAGTTTAACAAAATTTATTTACATTTATAAAAATAAGTTGTCACTTACAATTAATTTAATGAATTTGAAACAGCCTTAGCATATCTCATGTAATTTTAAGATGTAATATGATATGCAAATGGAAATTGTATAATTAAAAAAATATTTACTGTTTCATTGACGCAATTGAATCAATTTTATTTAGAAAAGAAGTGGATTTGTGCATTTTAGCTGATAATTGTGAAGTTCAAAAATACAAGGATGTAGTAAAAGCGCTATGTAAAGAAAAAAAGATAAAAATGATTAACGTTTTTTTAAAAATACTGATATGTAAAATTATTTAGCATGAAAACAATATGAAATTGGGAGAAATGGTGGGACAATGTAAATTTGACAATCAGAGTAACGCCAGAAAAATTGTTTCGTGCAGTGTAGTTGGAATCCAAGTAATTAATTTTTAATTTAAATTTTTTCTAAATAATGCCGCCAACTAATATTATTTTAGGGGTTCGATAACATGTCTGGAGCAGCCGTTGATATTGTCAAAAAAAATGCAATTGATTTTAACTAATGTACATTTAATAAATAAATTTTTCCATCTTAGTATTTTTTTGTCGTTGCAAACTAATATGTAATATTCAAACGTGAAATTTTATTTTAATGTCGCAAAAAAATCTCGACATTTTCCAGACCAATCACATTTCTATTTGCATATTACCGGGTTTTATAATTATTTTAGACAGTTATAATAGTCAGATTGCCGATGTTAAATTACCTACAATCAATTCCAGGCTATTGTGAATACATGGTACTAAATAAAAAGTTTTACCAAGGATGATGAAAATAAGAAAAAGATTATTTACTTTTAGAGCATGTTGGGTACATTTAAAACTATAGGGTATCACAATTCATTCGCCTTATTCATTTGTGATTTGGAGATTAGTATTATTGCTTAGATTTGTGAAAATTTTATTAATACAAAATAGTCCCCAATAACTAGGATTGAATTATTATTTTTTTTATATCAGTTTTTATGTAAATATATGAACCTAGATATAGAGCAGAGTTTACCACCCTTTTTTACTGCATTACCCATATTATAGTACTTAATTTTATATTATTTTAAATTCAAGAACTATGTATTTTTAATTAAATGATTATGCACACATTCACTTTTATACAAGTGTAAAGGATACACATTTCACTGCAATGTCATTGCAGCTCTTGAACATTAATTTTTTAGATGCTAAAATTTTATAAATCAACTAGGTTGACTGTTATGTACTACGTACAAACAGGACCTAGCTTTGTCGAGGGCCCATTTTTATTATACTTAAAATATTAATTCACGTTAAAAATCCTACTATTCACTATTATCAATCTTTTAAAGAAGTGGTTCCCAAACTTGTTTCAGGTGGAACCATCATATCACATTTCTTTTTACTTTAAAGTGAATTATCCCATCTTAATTTTTTTTGTTAACATTTGCATATAGAATTTTAAAAACAATGTTTTGGAAATGAGAATTTGAGATTGTAACGTGTGTGAGACGAAATATAGTTATCGATCAAGATATCTGGTGTTATTAAGACTTAAGACACAAAAAAGCAATATTTTATTTAATTAGAAATATATTTATAAGTCTTGATAGTGAGTGATCATAGATTTGTCTTGTAACTATTCTAATCTAAGTTAGTTTTAAATTAATATTAAATGATAGACTATGTTACGGAGATTTAAAAATTGCGTAGCAATGAAACAAATTGAAATGTAAAAATTTAACACTAATTCTGAAAAATATATAAAATAAAGTTAATTTTTTTGCGGTGCACCTGAACTCTACTCATGGTGCATAGGATAAGAATCACTGTGACAGCAAATTGGTCAGGTTTTTAGAATAAGTACAATATAACATTTTTAAAAAGTAATTTACAGAATAGTAAAATATAATCATTTCTTAATTTTATGAAGCTGATTTTAGTTTAAAAAAAAGGTAAATTGGGTTTTTTACCCTGGAGGAGTCAATATATGAAAATACACAAAAACATCACTCTCGCAAAACTGTATTAGAAATTTGAATTTTTTAATTCATTTGTAAGACCTTGTTTTTTAAAAAAAACATTGAAAAATAAGGATATTTCCCTTACACATTTGTAAGACCTTGTTTATTAAAAAATCATTGAAAAAAGGTTTTTATTTAAATAGTTAATTTAAAAAAAAATCAGTTACGCTGTCAGGTTTTTGAAAAATGTACACTATGGTATGTTATATATCTCTCTAATGTTTGGAAATTTATAAATTAAAAGCATATAATGTCAGGGTGAGTATTTACTTTAATATAATGATGTCAATATATGATGGTGGATTTAATCATGCTCATAACTGTTTCTATGTTTAATTTTTTTATCAATTGAAATGATTTATATTTATAAATTTAATATATTTTTGACTAATTGTATAATTAGAGATTTTGTTGTGATTGGAACTACTGATGATGAAGCTTTACAGCATGTTATTAAAACTGCTCACGTTGAAGGACAATTAGTTAAAGGATTAAATTCATATCTCAGATCCTAGGAAAGGTTTTACTATTTTATTACTATCTGTGTTAGCTACTTTATATGAAGTAATTGGAATATATTGGAATTGGAATAGTACTGTTAAATTTTACATCACGCATATTATTTAGGCAGGGATTCCAGATTGGGCTTGGTGATATAATATCACTGATATTTAAATAAAATATAAACAAAAATTTATTACCTTTTCTTTATTTTGAATATGTATGACAGAGATGCGAGCAGTGATTGTGATTTCCCAGGAAATTTCAAAAAAGAATTTATTATAATATCCAAATATAAAAAATTCAATGTACAGATAGCGCCAGTTTTACTAATTAAACATTAAAAAATTATATTCTTGAATATCAAAAATTCTGTGTGATAAATTTAAAATATCAAGTTAAGGACGTTATAGAGATTATTAGGAGTTATGACACTGCATAGTTGGTTAAAAATGTTTTTAGGGGCCTATTTTTAATTTTTGTGTGGTCTCGAACTAGGTAGGTAGGTTTTAATTTGGTTAACACTTTTTTTCGGGAAATTACTGAAAATATTCAAAATTTCGGGTATTTTCCAGATGTTGAGAATATTTCCCAAAGCCTAGATGGGTGCTACATTATTATTTCAAAAATCTTACTTTTATCCGACCATTAATAAAAAATATAAAAAAAAAGATAAAAATGATTAACGTTCTTTTAAAAATATTGATATGTAATATTATTTAGTATGAAATTGGTAGAAATGGTGGAACAATGTAAATTTGACTATCAGAGGAGCACCAGAAAAATTGTTTGGTGCAGTGTAGTTGGAATCCAAGTAATTAATTTTGATTTTGGATTTTTTCCAAATAATGCCGCCAACTAATATTATTTTAGGGGTTTGATAACATATCTGGAGCAGTCATTGACATATTAAAAAAATGCAATTGACTTTAACTAATGTACATTTAATAAATACATTTTTTTATCTTATTACCTTTTCGTCGTTGCAAACAAATATTTAATATTCTAACGTGAAATTTTATTCTAATGTCGCAACAAAATCTCGATAATTTCCAGGCCAATCACATTTGTATCTTATTTTTTACCTGGTTATAATTATTTTAGACAGTTATAATACTCAAATCGCCGATGTTAAATTACCTACTTTTGTTAAACACCTACAATCAATTCCAGGCTATTTTGATTCTGATTATTGTGAATACATGGAACCCAATAGAAATAGTTTTACCAAAGATGATGAAAATACGGAAAAGATTATTTACTTTCAGAGCATGTTGGGTATATTTAAAACTATAGGGTATCACAATTCATTCGCCTTATTTATCTGTGATTTGGTGTTTTACTATAATTTCTCATTTATTAGACATGTGAAAATTTTCCTATTACAAAATAGTCTCCAATAACTAGGATTGAATTATAATTACCGCAATTTTTTGGCAATTATTTTTTATCATATCAATCTTTATGTAAATATATGAACATACATATACCTCCCTTTTTTACCGCATTAACCATATTATATACACTGTACATGTACTTATTTTGATATTTTTTTAAATTATAGAACTTAATTCTTTAATTAAACGGCTACGCACACATTCAAGTTTATACAAGTGTAAAGGATACACATTGCGGCTTTTGAACAACAATTTTTTCGATGCTAAAATTTTATAAATCAATAAATAAACAGACATATATTTTTAACCATTTTATTTTAAATAAGTAAGGATATTCAATTAGTACATGACAAAAAGTAAAAAAAAATTTATTTTTTACAGCAAATTTCGCTATTACCCACACAAAACATCAAATTACCCACTCATGGGTAAATATCAACACGGTGGGAATCACTGATATAGAGTATGTATCACGTGTCACACACATTTTATTACCTATTGTGTATATTTTCATAAACGATGCTAAAGAATTTTTTGATATAAAAAAGTGGCCCACGGGATGTAAAAGGTTGCCGACCCCTGGTTTAGAGTGTAATACATTTCTTATTGAATATTCCAAAAAATTTGTTTATTCACTACATTATTGTATATCGCAGTGTTTCCTAAACTTTTTACTGTTGCGGCGCACTCTAATATAATGAAACATTTGACGGTACACCCATAATGTAAAAAAATTTCTTAACATCTCAAATCGATTTTTCCGTAAATTTTGCTGGAATAGTTACCAAAAAAATATGGACTCAAATCTTTAAACATTATTAAAATGACACTACATAACGTTTGGCGATTTATTTGTCTTCCACTAACATACGTTAAAATAAAAAATTAAAGAAAATAACAAAACACAAACAAATTCATGTACAAATCCTTACTTATATAATAAGCTATGCAATATTTGTTTGTGTGTTCCATTTTATTTCAATAACTACCAGTCTTAGAATTATATAAAGTCCACATTTCAATTACAGTTGTTTCCGGAGGTGATAATAAGATTGTAATAATTTTCATATAATAATTTCAATTAATGATAATTTCAATATCCCAAACTCACATCTTACGGGTCAAAAACCCTAATTGTCCTTTTTTTTAAAATTAAACGAGTTGGAAAATTTAAAAAAATATATACGCTGATAGGGATTGTAAAATAATAAACATTATCATAAATTTAAAAAAATTATATCTTCAGGGCCAAAACCCTAAATGAATTTTTTTGAAAACAGCCCTAGAATTTCAAAATTTACAGGTGATAGAGTTGTATCATGTTAACACACATAAAAAATTTCAATCAGAATAAGTGACGACTTCACGGTCAAAAAGGCATTTTAGTATTCATATTTTTTTTTTCCGAAATATTTTATTAAAACAAAAAATGTGAAATAATTAAAGATTAAAAAAATCCGAAAATTAAAATTAAAGATTATTCTGATAGAGCTTATTCCAGTTAATATAAATACAAAAGTTCAACCAGAGAAATCTACGTCTTCCCGATGAAAATTAATTTTTAATATATTATCAACCAATATTTTTCAAATATTTCGATTAACATGTAAAATAAAAATTGAAAATGTAAATATTGATCCTACAATTTCAAAAAAAATATGCAGTGAACGTCTACACTTTTCCAATAAAGAAATATGGGTAAAAATCTGTATAATTCATTCCTTCGGAATTTATTTCATTGCTACGCAATTTTTAAATTCTTATTTTCAAAACATTTTGTTTGTCTGATATATTAAAAAATGTATAACAATTGTTTTAAAAATTCTATATGCAAATGTTAACAAAAAAATTAAGATGGAATAATTATTAAGAATTATAATTCACTTTAAAGTAAAAAGTAATGTGATATGACGGTTCCACTTGAAACAAGTTTGGGAACCACTCCTTTAAATGATTGATAATAGTGAATATTAGCATTTTTAAGTTAGGTTTTTAACGTTAATTTATTTTTTTGGTATAATAAGAATGTGCCCTCGACAGATCTAGGTGCTGTTAATACGTAGTACATAACAATCAACCTAGTAAATATATAAATTTGATGTGTAATTTGCAAATTTGTCTAATTAAATATCTCGTGACGCACCTAATTTTTTATTGCGACGCATTAAAGCGTCACGGTGTAAAATTAAGAACGACTGGTATATCTGGTTATCAACCTTTTTAAGAGTCATATTTTTCCATCTAAAACTATTAATAATTCACTTGGAAACAAATTGTTCAATAAGAATAAACTCTATTAGAATAATTTTCTTTTTTTAATTCTGGGACCTTTAATTTTTTATTTTATTGAAATTTTGTTTAAAAATGTAACGAGATTAAGAATGCAAGAGTAATTAGCTCAATTGTTTACTTGATGAGTTTAATAACAAAATGAAGGTGTAACTTGGTGAGATTAATATTTTTGCTGTTTGTTAACTGGATATAATTGCATTAATTTGACTTTTTAAATTCTAGGACTATTAATTTTGTTTTATAATTAAAAATTAAACGAAATTTTGAGCTTTGACCCTGAAGATAAGTCTTTAAGTTGCAGTTATATAAAATTGTACGACTCTTTTTATTTAAAAAAAACGGTCAAATTGTGGTTTTATTATTACGCAAAAGAAATAGGTTTGGAATTTTTGTTTTTGAAGTTTCTAGGGTTGTCAGGTATCTCAATAAATGGTCATACCTAAACAGACACATATATTTAACAGCTTTTACTTTATAATACTATTCTGTATTATTAAGTACATCAATTTATACAAATATAGGTCAAAACATTAATAATTTTGAAAAAATACTGAAAAACATTGAAAACAATAGAGTAAGAAGACTATTAGGTCGCGGGTAATTGACAACTTTTTTTGATAACATTATAAATATATTTCTAGAAGCCGTAGCGTTGTACTCGACATAAAAGAACGAGAAAAATATTTTACAGCCAAAATTCTATCAATGATCAATATGGATGAAATTGATTTAAATAAAACAATAAGCGAAATAAACCACCTACAACAATTTAATCATGCAAACATAATTTCATTTCACTCAGTTTCGATAATATTGAATTCACATATTGTGATTACAATGAATCATTTTGAAAGTGTTTGTTTGGAAAAGGTTATTGCTGACAAGCCCATTTTAACAGATTCAATTATTAGTTTTTTTGTCGATCAACTACAAAAAGGTTTGGTTTATTTGCACCAAGAAATGAAAATTGTTCATCATGACTTTAAAAGTGGAAATGTGCTATTAGGACGAACATCATTGAAAATCATAGATTTCGACCACAGTGTTCAATTGACTGATCATGATCATTATATACCAGTTTTACCATCTGGTGCATATCATTATATGCCACCCGAAGTTTATCTAATGTGAGTATTTTTTTCATCGGCGCTTTCAATTTTTTATTTACTTGTAAAAAAGTGCAAGAGATTATTCATCAAACTAAGTTAGATAATTAGTATAAGTCTTAGGCCAGTGTTTCATAACCTTTTTTACTATATTACCCATATTATAGTACTTATTTGATATTACCCACATTATTTTTTTAATGATTATTTAATATATTGGATAGGATATCACAGTGTTTCTTCATCTTTTTTAACACTTTGAAATAAATAAAAATTTGGGCGCACCTTAAATTTTGATAAGAAAATAACATCGATATTCAAAAATGTGCAAAGATTAAAAATATAAAATTATAATAATACAAAAATACTTTTTATTTGGTGACTTAAATTAAATAAAGAACATTTGATGTACACTGTATGTATGATGAAATGTTGATATTTTTAGTGTTTACTATAGTATTTAATATGTTACCGTCCGTTTAGAGCAGTGGTTCTCAAACTTGGGTCCGCAAGTTTAAATAATATTTTGAATTATAAAAAATAAATTGATTTTTTAAATAATTTGTTGTTATTTAACAATTAAAAATACAAATCGAATTAATTTCACATATAATAATCAAAATAACGTCATTTTTTCGTTATTGAAAATTTATGTCACACAATTCAATTTCTCTAACATACGAGCTATGATGTGTTTGAAATCCTAATTTAACCTCAATTTAGAACATAGACTTTAATGATTCTAAGGACTTTACTGACAACAGGTCACTGGTTACAAACTGAACTTTTTATTAAAATTTGAGCATGAATTTGTATTTATAGGTACTTTTTGTACATTACTGGAGAAAATCAAGTGTTTGTACAATTAAAAATAATGTATAAGTTTATTGTAAATTGAACATTACTTAGTCTCAAGAAAATAAAGCTCATTTTCAATAAGTATTTTATTAATCATTTACCCTAATTTATAACTTACTTTACTTACTAATTTATGGATAATAAAAAAAGGAAATATCAAGAGTCCTATATTGATTTTGGATTTACAGCAATTATTGTTGAGGGTATTATTAAACCGCAATGCGTTGTTTGTTATGAAACATTATCAGTTTTTTCACTTAAACCAAGCAAATTGAAACGTCATTTAGAAACAAAACACACCAGCTATATTGAAAAAGGAATAGATTATTTTAGACCACTAGAAGCACACTTAGTGTGTGAAGATTTGATTTAGATGGGACACTAACCAAATCCAATGCAGCTGGTGTTGAAGCATCATATAGAGTAGCTCAGCGAATACCAAGAACTGGAAAACCACACCAAAAACAGGAGAAACTTTGATTGGCCCGGCTTGCAAAGATATTTTATTTCTTATTATTGGATAAGATGCTGGCCGGAAACCAAAGAATGTTTCACTTTGAACAAATGACATAATTGAACAAGTAGTTGAAAAAATAAAAAATTCAAAATTTGGCTTGTTTTCAATACAAGTCGATGAAACTACAGACTTAGCAAATCATGCTCAACTTTGTGTATTTGTGCGTTATGTTTTGAATGGGGATTTTGAAGATGAATTTCTTTTTTGTGAAAATTTGGAATCTAGAACTACAGCAAAAGAAGTTTTTAAGAAGGTTTCGGATTTCTTTAAAGCATATTCACTTTTATGGGAAAATTTGTGTAGTATTTGTACAGATGGAGCGCCCTCAATAGTAGGGTGTCGATCGGGATTTCAAACTCTTGTGAAAAAAAAATATCCAAATGTGATTGGTACTCATTGTACCATACATAGACATGCCTTGGTTTCTAAAAAGTTGCCTAAATATCATAATACTGTTTTAAATGAAGTAGTGAAGTCAATTAATTTCATAAAAGCAAATTCCCTCAACAGTCGTCTTTTTTCGTTATTATGCTCTGAGAATGATGCTGATTTTGAAACATTGTTATTACATACCCAAGTACGATGGTTGTCAAAAGGAAAAGCATTAAAACGAGCATTTATACTTCATGGTGAAATTCTACTTTTTTTGGAAAAATCAAATCATTATTTGCAGAAAAATTTTTAGGATGTTATTTAGCTATTTTCCCTGGCTTTTCTGGTTGATATTTTTAAAATATTAAATTTCTTAAACTTATCTCTCCAGGGAAAAGGCTTACAGTAATTGA
>LWCA01000925.1:0-15193 GCA_001642005.1 Intoshia linei | reverse complement strand
AAAAAATGTTTTTAATTCATGACGAAGATCAAAAACACGTTTTAAAACTTTGCCATTGGACAGCCATCTCACATCAGTATGGAATAAGAGAACTTTATATGATGCAATTAGCTCCATGCAAAGTTTTGAAAATAGACGACTGTTTGAAGCACTAGCTTTTACGAAATTCACGACACTTACAACGCTTTTCATTGTATCTTGAAATTCTTGTGGTAAAGTCTTTGTTGCTAACACTTGTCGATGAATCATACAGTGAGTTCTGATGGCTTTCGGTGATGCATTGATTACCAAACGTTGAAATCCCGATCTACATCCGATCATTGCTGGAGCACCGTCTGTACAAATACCACAAACATTTCCCCAAGGAATGTCATGATTTTGCAGAAATGAACCAACGTAAAATTTATCCAATAGTGTAATATCGGATGATTTCCTTTTACGATGTCATATTTATTAATAATTTGCAATTTTTTGGCTACATTTAGCCCAATTACTTTTAACGTACCTGAAAAAAAGATAGTGTTCTCAATTTTAGAAAAGCCTCATAAACCAATTCATCCAAATCAACAAACGTATTAGATAAAGTAGATGAGGTACTTGGTTCATTGACATCAATTGTATTTACAATATCATTGTTTAAAATTAGAACCATGAATTTTTTAATTCATGAAATTGTTCCTTTACTCGTATTGCATGTTTCACATAATTTTCGTCAGAAATTTTTCCTTCTTTTAAAATATTTGCTATTTCTAGTTTAGTTTCATAATCAAAAATTAGCATGTTTTAAAGGCTACCCGGTAATTTAACGTTATTTTAGTAGTAAATACTTTATTTTAGTATATTAGGAACAAGTTGTACTTTATTTTTAGTAATACGTACTTTAAAAATGCAAACTTCCTCTATCTTGTTCTTATAATAATTAATAACTCCTTTTTTTAAAATTTCTTGTCCTTCCTCAAAAAACATCCACTAATTTTATCATTATTGGAGAGAAATTTTTGTGATGTTTTTAACGGAAGCTTTTGCATATCAACCTTTTTATATTGAGAATTATATTGATGATTAATTTCATCAAACGACATCCTCATGCGACATCGAAATCCAACATATTCTTACTCTCTTCTTTTTATCTTCACCTGAATTCATGGTAAAATTTTTCATTTTTATAATAAAGTACGTATTACTAAAAATAAAGTAAACTTTTTACTCTATTTTAAATGTAAGTTGTATGTAAAATATTTAAATAAATATAATTTTAAATTAATGTCATCACTAGGAATTATACTTATATATTTTATATTTACAATATTTTTGCCCCAAAAGCGGGGTTAATTTCATATATTGCTATGCTATCGATATAAAATCAACATTGTAATGTTTAAATAAGGAAAACGGGATTAAGTTAAGATTAATTTTATTAGTGATACATGAAGAATTTTATAAGGTATTGCACATGTAATTTGTAATTGTAATCAATTATGTTCTTTGAAGTTTATTCTTTTTTTCCGTTATTCTGAATAGGTAAAATATAATTATGTTATAATTATAGTTATGTACGCAGTACATTACACCTTCCTGTTTCAGTTAGGTGAGAGGGAATTTTGGTGTCACGTTTGGAGTTGCGAGTAAACTGTCGGGAATGTTTAGAGTTACGAAGATTTATTGCTACATAATTTTCATCAATAAATCGTTTTTCAATATAAAAGATAGTATTTATTTTTTTTTACATATCTGATATTAATAATAAACTTTTGACGTACAAAATATTTTATTTTCTTAATATTTTCCATAATTTATAATTTTCTCCATAATTTTGAGATCATGAAGATTATGTGTTCACAGTTAGCAAAAAATTGATCTTTTATTCTTTCCTCAACGTTTTTGAATCTACATTTTCTTGCTATTAGTGAAATTGAATCGATATATGAATCAAAGATTTGATTATTTTTTTAATAACACTTCCTTAGTTTCAATCACTCAAGGGTTACATTGGAGATTGTGTTTCAATCTTTTAGAGCAACATTAAATTTATGGAATAATATTATTTAAACAACACCGTAAACGTTTTGCCTCTCTATATTTTTGACAAATTTGATTGTGTTTCAATTTTTTCGAGTTATGCTCTTCACGAGCAGTAGACATTACCTATAATTGTAATTATTATGTTGATAGATTAGGGTACAGTGATAAATTTTTGAAAGCAAAAGTTTCACTTAAATAAACATTTAAATCCTGAAAAAATTTGACTTCACTCTAATATAAAAACCTTGATTACATAATCATAATCTTCACCATTGAATCTATTCCTACAACATATATACAATCATAGAATATTGTCGACATACTCTTGATCAATTCATTCGTTAAACTGACGCAATTGCAAAGTCTATGTCGAAATGAGAATGATCATAATAATAGGTTTTAGAAAAAATATAGAATTTTTTTTAAGACTACTAAAAAATCTATAAATAATAAAATGATTCGATTAAATTATATTTAATACCTCTGTACAGGTCCGAGAATTCTAGCCAATTCTTTTAATTTCAGTTTACTATCCAAGGTTTTATAACTAGATGGACGATCCTTTGCAATTTTACGAATTTCAGGAGTATTTGTATTTGACCCGATGTATCCAGAATTACAAACCACTATCTAACTACTAACGACCACTAACCATCTATTATCATTATCTACATAACTTTACAGTTTACTGAGAATTTTTGTAAACTAATGAACATGTGACTTATACATTTTTAAATGTTTTATAATCATGCACCTAATAAGTATGAATTATCACTATAATATAAATTACACTTTCAGTAGTTTATTTTTGAGAGAAAACGCATAATGAGGTTTAACAATCATGACCGCCACTTCCTTCTTTAATGCATACATGTATTTTTTTGCGTCCCAGTATCTCTTGTGGTCTGCTTGAATTCCACTTAGTCAAAAGATTTTCATAGTTTTAAGTCGATAGCCAAAACTATATGTCGATATACGCCTAATATCTTTACATAAGAATTAGTTAAATTATTACCTTCCAATTTAATAGGTCTTATTCTAGATTTCCACCATTTATCTTGTAAATACATATACAAGGGTAATCTCATTCTGTCAATTGCATTGCAATGATAAATATGTCAATGACAATGGATAAGCAATGAAAATGAAAGAGTATGATAAGTAGCACCTGTTCTCATCCATACCAAATACAGAATGAATAAATACAAAGAGTGTATGACGCTGTGAATTTTTTTCCTCCTAATCCATCATCCCAATAGTTCCTTCCTGGATCATTATTGGATTTAGGCTGTTTGATAGACTTTTCATTTTTTAGTTCTACTCATCTTGATGTCATTTATGGATGTCACTCTTTTGTCATCAATCGCATCTATGTTATTAATATGTTTTGCTTAGGAGTTTTTGATGTCATTGTCTTTATTTGATGGACAACTATCATTTTCACTTGAGATTTTTGTCTGTTTCATGTTGTCATTTGTTAAGTTGTCGGTTACTCGGCTCACAATGGGTTTATCTTTAACAGAATCACTGCTTGGGATGGTATTTGAGTCTTGATTACACAACTTATGTTGCTTTTGTGTTCTTTGTAACATTTTGTTATGTTTATGTGTTAAACTGATATCTTAAAATATTTATGCTTTTGATTTCTATAATATTTTATCTTTTTTTATGTGCTCTATCGTTACTTATTTATTAGATAAAAAGTTTTCTATGTCCAATTTTAACCCTTCATTTGATTTTTTTACCATAGTAATGGTTAGTCATAGCTTTAATAGGTAATAATCAGATGGTGTTAAGTCTGGTGAATACGGTGGATGAGGTAATACTTCAAATTGTAACTCATTTAGAAACTGAGAGGTTTTTTTAGAAGTGTTATTTTGTCTTGTGGTAGGATAATATTTTTTTTACGAAACTTTAGTGGTCCTTTTAGGTAAATTAAACTTTTTTTTCTAATTTTCACAGTATTTATCAGAATTAATGGTTTATTTGTTTTTTAAAAATTAATGATATACCACACCTCCCATATCCCATTATATACATAGCATAATCTTTTGACAGTGTAAATTGGGTTTTGGGGTACATAATGGTTTATTTGGTGAAAGTCATTGTTTTTTTAATTTTGCTGTATCCCATAATACCAATTTTTCATCTCCTGTTATAATTTCTTCTAAAAATGATTTATTTTTAAGCCTTTCAAGCAGTGATTTACAAGCATTTAAACGATTTAATTTGTGTTGACTAGTCAATAAATGAGGAATTCAAATACCACATTTATTCATGCTTTTAACAACTCGATGTACACTTGTTCTTGAACAATTAGCAAGATTTGATAATGACGTACATATTTGAATTGAAGATTTTATCAATTCCTCTTTAATTTGGTCTTCATCTACTAGACTAGGTCTAGAACTTAAAGAACCATATTTGTATCTTTCGTGTGTTGATAGCATCTTTGCCATAAACATTACATATATTTTAATTAGTTTCCGATACCGTATGCCCCATATGGAACTCATAAAGTAAAATACACTGATATGACTCATCATAATCATTAAACTTGTTTCTCTAAATACTAATTAAAAATATGTTTGTCATCGAATACACATTTGTTCATATTTCGTAAAAATAAAAAAATAACGCGTTTTTATTGTGAGTTAAAGTAGTCTTCTAAGCCTTACAGTAAATATTCGTAAATATATAGCTATTTATAATAATATGCCACTTCAGCGAAATCGAATGTAGTTATTTTGCAATTGTATGATTGGACTAGTTGTTTACATATTTTTTTTAAATTTAACCTAATAATCTAATTTCCCTCTTTATTATATTTAAATTCTAGACCAGTAAAGGAAAATATACCCAGGAAGAATATAAAAGTTCCTCGAAAATGGGATTCATATGGACCGAAAATGGACCAAACTGAATTAGATTACAGTGAAATAAATAAAGATAATGATGATACGGGTGAAAAGTTTCATCAAAATACAAAATTGGACATGCCTTCTATGAAGGGAGAAATACCAAATATAAATTTAGAGTATATTTTTTTTATTATTTTAAAATATAACAATATTTGTAATTAATACAGTATGATGAGATTACTAGAACTTCCACATAATTGAAAGAGTCAAGTGAGACTCTTAACCTGGTATTTTATGTTGTATATGTATCCTGAGAATTTTTCCCGAATTTGGATTAATTTTTTTACAAACATTTAATTAAACATTCCTTTCCTATGTCGTTATCTTCAATAGATAATACACATAAGTATCTAAAAAATAAAAATAAGTGACTACAATTAATGTTTTCAGACATTATTTCAAAAACTAGGAAGAATATTTATTTTGAACTGATTATTTCATGATTTTCACTTTAGACGAAAAATGAAATTTATAGTTCTGTAGTCCTATTAAATTAAGATTAATACTACTAAATTAAGATATATAAATATGGTAAATTTAGAACTGAATATTTTGATATCAATAAATCTTCAGATGATGAAAAAGGAACAACTGAGCAGCAGAGTGGTTGGTATTCATATTTGAGAGCGTGTGTTAGTTCAGAACCTATTAATTCTGAATCATTAAAACCTTTAATGGAGAGCATGATTGATAATTTTGTTGGTATTGATTATTTCGTTTACTGTATATTAGGATATATACATTTTTTTTTAGAAGCCCCATTTTGCACATGGATACCTTTTATGATTTTAAGCATTTATCAAAAAAAATTGAAATCGGTTAATATTTAATAATAATTTAATAATCCCCTTAAATGTAATTATTTTATTTATAATCAGCCTTTTATGGGTTGCTATGGTTGTAATTCCTTCGATGCGTTACCATGTTTTGTGGATTTTTTTGTTTTTTTAAATTCAGGTCTAGCTCATGTATTTTTAATAATGTTTGAATTCCTGATAATTTAACTACAAAGAGGTTTAAATATTAAGTTTTAATAAAAACTATAAACAAACTTTAGCATAAAGTTAATTATAAATTTCGTAAATGTAAATATTAATTGATTTCAATTTTTTTTGTAAATGCTTAAAATCAAAGACACCCACTTGTAAAATGGGTCTTTCTAATAAAAAAAGTGGATACCCTACTGTATATGGTATATATAAAATATTAGTATATTGTATGTTAGTTAGTCCGCCATATTTTTTGGCTGCCGCTTTATTTTCAAGTACCCAAAGGGGGTTTATATCTATTTATTTAATTTAATTAATTTTTTAGACAAAAACATTGCAGTTGAAGTTGCTTCAAAAATTTGCGAATCTGTGCGATGTTCTCTTGAAGGGAAAATACTGACAAAATTCTCATGTAATTTTTAATTTAACATTCAACTCGTCATTGATATTCATTGGATATATTGATTTAACCACTCTAATATAAAAAAAATCATAATATATTCAATTCATTAATAATTTAAGTTATATTTTTTTTTAATATAATCAACGAAATTTTTCTATCAAACAATTTTTGTCATATTTACTCAAAAAATTTATACAAAATTGGTGTTGTTATTCAAAGTACTGTATCAAATTTATAAATTCTGGACCACTTTAAACATTTAATTAAAGCATATGACGAAAAGGGTTTATCTGGTTTAAATTAACCTTTTTTTCACTTATACATGTATGTATTAATTAATTATTAATATCAAAATGAAAATGATATGTTCAAATTGATCTAATAATTTTAATTAATTTTAGCCTTAACCAAGCTCGTCAAGGAGTCACTCTCTGAAGCAATTCGTCAAATTTTAACTCCGGGGAATGAAATAAACATTTTAGAAAATGTTAAAGAAAGTAAATTGCAAAATAAACCATACGTAATTACATTCTGCGGTGTGAATGGAGTTGGAAAAAGTACAAACCTTGCCAAAATTTGTTATTGGCTAATGGAAAACGATTTGAAAGTTATGATTTCAGCGTGTGATACCTTTAGAGCTGGTGCAATTGAGCAACTGGAAACACATGTTAATAAATTAAATTCTGTGGATCGACCAAATAAAGTTGTTTTGTTCCAGAGGGGGTATGGCAAAGACGCTGCCGCTATTGCCATGCAAGCTATTCAGCAAGGTATAATATAATGATGAGAAATTTTAAATTTAATGTTAAGCTAAAAATGAAGAAATTGAAGTTGTACTGATTGATACAGCAGGTCGTATGCAAGATAATACACCATTAATGCGAGCACTCGCAAAGGTTTTTCTTTGTTTATATACATTAAAATTTTAAATTTAAATTTTTAGTTAATTCACGTAAATTGTCCAGATTTGGTTTTATTTGTTGGAGAAGCATTGGTTGGAAGTAATGGGTGTGACCAACTCAAAAAATTCAACAGATCTCTCGAAGAATTTTCACCACACGTTTCAAAAAAACTAATTGATGCAATTATTCTTACAAAATTTGATACTATCGATGATAAAGTAGGCACTGCTGTTAACTTGACATACGTCACTGGCCAACCTATTTTGTTTATTGGAACAGGTCAAACGTATGTAGATCTCAAAAAGTTGGATATATCCAGCGTTGTTAATTCTTTAATGAAATAAATGTTTTATTTACATTTATAAAAGTAGATATTGTGAGTTATTTATTAACAAAGTTGTTCATAATACCATGAAATTCTTAGTGTGTAAACCAATTACAATAAGTTTCTGCGTAACAAATTGCAAACACTATTTCAGATATAATTTGACCAGAATTCTTGATCTCATATCTATATATGTATTTATATGGTGCGTAGTTTCGAGTGAATTTTAATTTAAATCATACTCGTAAATAAATGAATGTGTAAATTATTAGAACATTGACATGAATCGTTTCGTAATAATCAACTTCTTAGTCGGCTGTTTAACACTAATTGGTATTATATATTACTGTTTAATATAAGCAAAATTTTTATAGTTGGCGAATACAATTCAGTTGGAAACAGGATTTTATTCAATTGGGCAATAGTTGAAAACAATCCAACCGAATATATTATTGCCTACAGACTAAGAGAACCTTCCGTTTTGTATGGAATGAGTATTTTATTTCGATTGATGGATAAAATAAATATTACAATTTGGAAACCAATATATTATAGTGACGAATGGATCCGCAGAAATCGACTTTTAAATGTACACCCTATAAAAGCCGTTAAGCTGTTGAAAAGTTTTGAAGTTGGATCTATAGTCGAACTTTTAAGAAGAGATGTAATTTAATTTTTTTTAATATGTATTATATTATTTTACAGATAATTTTCAAACAAGAAAATTATGAATGCTTACACCTCAAACCGGATACGTTGATTGGATTTAGTTTTCAGGGAAAATTTTGTCCGGTTGCTTACTCTTTATCGACGCTTGGATTGGATTCTTTCACTCTAGTTCCAGAAAGAAACATGAACAATAGAAACAGAGCATTAGAACTTAACAAGGCTTATAATGTGTCTGATATTATTATGCCATATGAATTTTCCATTAAGTTGTTCTTAGCCACAGGTAACATCAATTATCAGAAGATTTATAAAAAATATTGCATATAATTGACATTTTTAACACTTCCTTTTTTAATTTTATATATTAATTTGTTTATATTGAATTAATACAAATATTAAGAACCAAAGCCTAATTATAAATTAAATTTGTGTTCACTTTGACGAGTGGTGGTGAATTTTTGGGTCCTAGCATTTTATACATGTTTTTGTTGTTGTAATCTTATAACACAAAGAATGTCACTACAACTGGCATACTGTATATTTTGATTGGTTTATTGATCAATAAATATTAATAAATTTCAATAAACAGTTTAATTTAGGTGCTGATATGAAGGACTTAAATGGAAAATGTCCTAATAACGAAACCGTATTAATTGACAAATACGACTACCAATTTGGATTATATAAATGGTTCCAATCTTTTCATCATGAACACGATGATGACCACGATCATGATGGTAACCATGGTTCTAATGCCAATACCGTAAAACAATCCGGTACGTTTTAATATTAAATGAAATACATATTATTTAAAACATTGATATTAAGGACGGGACCATGAAAGGATCACTTGACCTGGGCCTACAATTATGACAACCCTACTATTTTAATTTCTTAAGTATGTCATCATTATGATGACCAATGCGATTTTTAACTGTTAATTTAAATTTTTAGATAATTAACGATCAATTAGACATGTTTACCATTTTGTTATTGTATATGTGCATTTTGTATTAGTAGAAATTAGTACTTGATAATACATAATAATTTTTATTATTATGTAAATTTAGTCAACAAAATTATCGTTTTAATATAATTCTAAATATGAAATACTATGACTCACATTGATTTAAACGTCGAACATACTCTAGAATTTTAGTAATTGGCTCATGTTCAACAGGGACGACCCTAGTATACAATTTACATAATGATGATGAACGTTTAATGGCTAGCACATCAATAAATTATGGCTGATAATTATCATCATTTAAGTATCGTATCCAAAAAAAGTACGGGCTGGTACAGGTGGGTCACAACTGTAAAATTTAGACCCGTGCAGGACTACATCATATATTATATAATATACATATTTAGAAACTATATCATGGTGGGCTATAATTGCAATAGTGATTATAATTTTTGTCCTAATAATTATATTCATAATTCTGTCATTTACTTATAAAATTCGGAAAAAAAACAAAAAAAGGTAAATAAAAATATTTAAACGGTTCCCCTAACAGTATAACCTAAAAATGATTACATGTATATTTGGGTGTTTCACTAATTAAAAAATCTAAAAGTATATTTCAGTTTCGTAATTATTGGTAATTCTAAGACAATATCTCGAATATTAAGGCACAATGTTGAAATTTAACTGGGCGATGAAGGTTCACTTTTTTTAAGAAAATTTAAGAATCAGCACTTTATAAATATTTTTCAGGTGAATTTTACCAATATTGAAAAGGATTGTACTAAATATAAAAATGATACTAACAAAGTTGTATTACTTATAGTAATTCGTTGTTGTAGTTTTAACATTTTAATGAAAATGTTTTGAAAATAAGAATTTGAGATTGAAAAATTGCGTAACAATGAAAAAAATTTTGAAAGAATGAATTATATAGATTTTACCCCATATTTCTTTATTGGAAATGTGTAGACGTTCAATGGACTTTTTTTGAAATTGTAGGATCAATTTACATTTTCAATTT
Organism: Intoshia linei; assembly: GCA_001642005.1. Taxonomy (NCBI): domain Eukaryota; kingdom Metazoa; phylum Orthonectida; family Rhopaluridae; genus Intoshia; species Intoshia linei. The sequence goes on along the minus strand of LWCA01000925.1, from coordinate 4,971 downwards.
TTATTTTACAATTGGTAAGCGAAATATTTGAAAAATAATGGTTGAAAATATATTAAAAATTATTTTTTACCGAGAACGCGTAGATTTTTGGGTTGAAATTTTGCGTTTATATGAACTGGTATAAGGTCTATGAGATTAATCTTTTTTTTTAATTTTCGGACCGTTAATTATTTCACATTTTTTTTGTTAATAAAATATTTCGGAAAAAAATATATGAATACTAAAATACTGTTTTAAGTTTTGTGTGTGTAAGAGGCATTTTAGTTAGAAAAAATCATAAAATAATAGAAAAATGAACATACTTTTCAGGGCGGATCTAAGAGGCTAGTTAATGGGGTGCGAGCGAAACGATCAATATATTTAACTTCGCTGAAGTCGAAATTTTTTTTAGAGCGTCTCTTTTAATTTCATTTAAAGGTTGTTATACAATAGTTTCCAAATTTGTATTTTTACGCAAAAATAAAAAAAAGGATCAGCACAAAAAAAGAGAAATTAATTTTGTTAATTAAATAATCCTAAATCAATTAGGTCTAATCTTCTTGGATGATGTATTGTAAATTCATTAACTAACATTACCATTACAACATTAGAAAACATTAATTAAAAATTTAGGGGTGCTTCATTTTCTGCACCCCCTTGAATCCGCCCTGCGTTTAAAAAATTTTCCTAAAAAAAATGAACCTTCTTCTTCGGCCTGTTAAATTAAAAAATTGTGTGCTAATATTGAAATACTCTTATAATCACCAATTACGATACTGAAATATTCTTTTCAATCTTTTAAAAAAAGTGTCTTTTTTGGACATCCTAATCATAACATGTAAATATAATTACGCAATAAATAACAAGAAATAATTAACTTTTTATATTTCCATGTTCAATGTATTTTTAATTGATAATATGATAGTGCTTGACTTGAATGATTATTCAAAATTCATAAAAATAGTCAATAATAATTCAAATCTATAACCATTTCTGTTTCTGACAATAATGATTCTATGATAACCGTAATATTTATAATGTTTACATTGTAATACTTTTTAATGGAATGTATATTTAGTTCAAATCAACAAACGATGAATACAAATAAAATAAATAATAAATATACATTAAGTATAAAGACAATGCCATCACAAAAAACAAAAACAACCCGTCAATCAGAAGTATCAAATTCTAGCGTTTGGGATGCAGGATTAAGTATGCCTGATGCAGATAATTGGATGTACACAATGCCAATGTCTCAATCTTTGGAAACATCCAATTTAAAAGAAATAATCAATATTAATGATATGAACGTTACTCCAAAGAGTATCGATAGCATGCAAAAATCGATACATCAATCTAATCCTACAGGAAACAGTAAAGAATTTAACAAGGCAATTATTCGTATTGAAAGTAGTAAAAAGGACTTGCCCGCTCCTCAATTTGATTTATATAAAACAAAGTTTTAGATGCAAATTAACTTACTAACTATAAATAAATAATTTGTAATTTATATGCGTAAAGTACAAACATGTTTATGACAATCTTTGTACAATAGGTTTGGAGTTTTAGGGAAAATTAACTGTTAAATTATTATTACTTTGTTTTATGAAATATAGCAAAAATCAACAAATTACTTATACCTTAATAAAATGGACACGGTAAATTGAAATTTATTTTTATATAAAAGATGATATCGCCAAAAGTGATTCCCAACTTGGTAATCCCACTATTGCAACTTTTAGTTTATAAAAGTAAAGATATAAGTCTACGATATACAATTATTGATGGTTACCTAATTCTCGTAAAATTTGCAGAGAAAAAGGTATATAATAGTAATATTACAGTCGGACCTCGTATTGGGGCACCATTTTTTAAAAAATTCCCCAAAATCAGGAGTTTTAGTGAGTTATCTAATCTTTCATTGAATATTTAAACTATTTAAATATATTATGATATTATAATTGTTTCTATTACAGTCCAACACGGTTTTGGGGTGTTATTTTCAGCTGAATACCTGAAAATCAAAGTTATGATTATTTTTGTAATTATATACTTAATTTTTAGAATTATAGTTAATTTCTAATTTAAAATAGTAATTAATAAATTATAATATATTAAAATATAGGCATAAATGGAACATTAATGAATTAAATATATATTAAAATATTTAAATAATTATAATTTTAAATTAATATCATCACTATAGTAACTATTCTTATGTATTTACAACATTTTTGTCTAAAAGCGGGGTTAATTTCACATATATTGCTATGACATCGATATAAATACTATAAAATCAACACAATTCTGAAAAAGTGCCCCAAAAACCGAGTTTGCTTTACACCGAGGTTTATTTTAAAGCTGGGTCCGAGTCGTACCGTCCGACTGTATTATAAATATTATATTAAACTCAATTTAAATGCAGATTATGGTTTAATTAAAATTTAATTTAAAGCAAATGTATTAATGATAATATGGTTAGATTTTAACTGTCTATTATAATAATGATTACCGATCGACAGATATTGCATTCATATTGTCATCATAATTAAATTTAAACATTAATCTTTATAAAAACTTTTCATTTTCATGGAAAACGTTAAAATAGCGAGTAATCAAATAAAAATTAAAATGTCTGTACTGACATTGTACTCAGTATTTGGAATTAGTATTACTGAGTCAGTAGTGTCTGAGTATTACTCAATATTCTATAATGCATATTATAAAAATAAAATTATAACCTTCCTAAAGCAGGGCATGCAACCTTATTATGGTCATTGCATTGTAATAGTAAATACAACTCACATACAACTTAGATTTACGCATTTCTGAATTATATTTATCATCGTGCTCAGGAAGAATTGCTTACGATGGGATAATAATCAAAAATTTTGAATAAAATTAAATAATAGTGCGGGTTAAACTTAGAAGTAATATAAAACATGGGTGAGTTAAGTTTAAATTTAATATAACTTTGCGTTTTTGTGTTGATAAATTTTTAATTTGCCATTGAATTCCATGGATTTAAAAAACTATTAGATTAACAATAAAAGTTTATTGCTGATATCCGACACTTTATTAGGTATGATTAATTTAAATTATCAATATACATCATTAACATATATTGATGTTTACGTGATTATTAAAATTTTCAATTAAACATTACATTTTTATTATTATTTCGCAAATATTTTATAATTATATAACCCCATGGATGAATGGAATTCTATTGTATTTTCGTTTTTACAGGGTTTTTCTATCTCGATCGATATTTATTCTTATTGTATTAACAATATTAAAATTAAGTAATTGATATCCAACCACTTGCTATTTATTATTAACATTGATTTAGTATGTTTATTAGAATTGGGCGCGGGTTTGACAAATGGGCCAAATTACTTTTTTTTATAATACTTTTGATATAAATTATTATTTATATCATTAAAATAACTTTGATTGACTATTTGATAGAGCATTATGTTTTCCAAATATTGAGCTATTCCGTTGCACATTTTTCCAAATTTATTTTTGAAAAAACACCCCTTCGCATGGGTATACATTTTTTAATATTTAGAATAAATTAATTAATAAAATTAAATATCAGTGTATCTCGCGAAGTGCCTTATGTTCACCTTGATATAGAATAGTGGTAAATATTTGACTATGTATATTATACATATATGTACTTTTAAGGGACGTGGAGAGAGGTTAGGGGCCATATGGCCCGGGATACTTTTTTTTGGGTCTACTTTATTCATTTATTAATAGGTAATGTTGGAAAATTTCTCGAGTATAACAAAATTATCGTATAATAAAATGTTCTAGACACAATCCAATTAGTTATTTTTAATGTTTAAATAATGAACAATCGATTAAGCAATGTATAGAGGTCCCATTTTTTAAATTAATTTTACTGGACCTACAATTTTCATCTGGCCCAGGCCTACTGCTGGCTCTCCAGCTTTGCTTAATTAATTCAAAATTACTTTTGTTTGAAAATGACTTTTCTATTCTTCACAAAAGAATTGTAATGAGTTATACAGTTTATACTAATGCATTTTACTCTATTTTGCATTGATTTAATTTTAATTTTAATAATTTTTATTTTTTTTTGTTGAATTTTATTTATTTTATGACCTATTTAGATTTAGGGAACAATTATTCAGGTCATCAAATTAATTAAAAGATAAACAACCTATAGTAGTATTGAAAGGCTCTTTACAATGTCGGAATCTACTAAACTTAAAAATATTGATATTGTACATAAAGCTGAAGCTGAAAGGCTTTTAAAAAAAGTTTCTCTGACTGTCAATCTTTGTATGCCTGAGGTGAAAACAGCGAAGGAGGAGAATATATTGTTATGTGAAAATTTAAATTTGTTTGACAATAATACTTGCTGTTGTGTGAAAAAGAAAAAAATTATAATTCTGAATAATATTTCGTGCTCAATTAAACCAGGAATGACAGCTATTATGGGTTTTGTTCATTTTATAATATTACTATATCTTAATTAAGAGATTTGTAAATGTCGGTCTGGAGCAATCCATTTTAATCAAATTTTTTTCGACCCTACCCCGGTTATTTTTATTCATAGTGGAGACTCTGTATGTAATAAATACATGTAATTAAATTTGATTAAATAGGAAATGTGAATGTAGCATTAGAATTTCTTAGAATTTGGTTATTTATATGCTTTGATCAATGTTAATATAATGTAATAACTGCCCAAAATTCACTTGGGAGCGATATGTTTCAAAATCCTGTCTTGAACCATTTTGTGATTAATAAATTTAAAATACATTTTTGAGCAGTTTCTATTACACGACAGACACCATCTGACTCTATCGCTTCTTATTTGACAGTTTATTCATTGAATGGGTGGTCTCTGTTTTTTAAGGTACTAAATCCTGTCATCTAATTAGCAAATATTTTATATTCACCCTTGCGTAAACTTTTTGATTAAATGTTGAGCAGTAAAATTGACTTGTT
>LWCA01000979.1:0-14141 GCA_001642005.1 Intoshia linei | reverse complement strand
AACTCAGAAAATATTTGGAGAATAATTTAATTATAGAAAGATATATCTAAACATATAGATAAGAACAACAAGAAACTAAGAAAAATCCATAGTAATTTAGTCTAATAGTCTCGAAAGATTCAGTAGTCGAAAAAATAGTCTAAATTTCTTTATTTTATTCAATTATTACTATATTAACGTTCACGTTTATGCCTTGTTCAAATATCGACTCCAGCAATAAAATGAAGTTAGTGGTACTAGGAAAATCCAAAAGACATCTCCCATTTTCTAATAAAATAATACCAGTTATTTATTATAATTCTACCAAAGGGTGGATGAATTGAAAGAATGGTAATTGTTAAATTCTTATTTTTTAGGTTACACGAAGAATTTGTACCTTCCCTTAGAACAGTTTCAAAACACATAGATATTGAACCAAAGGCATTATTACTGTTGGATAATGCTCCAGCTCACAATCAATTGATTAGTGATGACGGGATAATATTTGTCTTATTTCTTTCACCAATTTATTAATTTAATTTATTAATTTAATTTATTATTAAGATTAACAGTGATTAATTCAATTATACAAAAATATGTGAAAATATAAAATATATATATATAACAATTATGACTCAACTATAACAAGGTTGCTTACATAACTCGCGAAAATAAGAATTTAAGAAATGTAAAAGTAAGTAAAATTAATTATAAAGAATTTAAAAATTCTGTGCGTAATTCAGTTGTGTTTAGATCAAACCGTAAAAACATGCCATTATTCACGAACTTAGATGGTGATGTACCGAACGGATGGATGTTAGTGGCATTAAGTCGACACACAAACTCATCCACTTATTATGTTAATCATCAAGACAGTTTATACAATCACATAATTTCAACAAAGATGTCTAAAGTTAATGACAATGTATCCGCGATAATAGACTAAGAATATATCGCCGACAAAATTTGTAGGGATATTGACGTTAGACAAGCATCATTTGACCTCGATCAGGTAGAATTAATTAATACTATTAAACCACCGATTGAGCCAGCCATTATGTTATACAATAGGTATCTTAATACTCATAGTTCAGCGGATAAACAAGCATTGTATGAATATGCTAAAAGTTATAACACTGGACGCATCTTTAAAGGTGAACTTAATTTCATCATGCCTTTACATTTTGATAGAAAGAGTGAAACAAAATGGATGTCAAAATCAACCCTATAACTGTGAGCAGTCGAACTCCAATGTATAATAATACATTAAATAATTGCTGGTATACGGTGACTAAAGAAATGTTCACAGCCTTGGAAATACATAGCTACGAAGCAGCGAAAAAATTTTTAAAGATACCGCACAATCACTTAGTGTCAGTCAAAGGATGTCTTGAGTTCCTAGCTTATGAGATGGGTACTTTTATAACAAGTGCTAAGTGTCGGAACCTTAATACAAATCTGAAGTATGTTTCACGGACTGATAAAAGAATGAATGAATCATTTCCAAGATGCGTACCTTTCTTCCGTAGTTTCATCAACCTCATGTCGATAGAACATAGTATCATGATAGTAACTTTGTTTTATGTTTTAATTATTGTGATCCTGCGTTGTTAGCAAGTTTGAATGATAAATTCGGTGGACTGATGGAGGACATTAAACTCAAAGACAATGAGTATCAATATGCTGACGTAGAGGCAATGTCAGAACGGGTCATACCAAATGTAGCTAAGTTGAGTGCAACCAGAAAAAGGTGTCTGTCATGCATGATTTCGATCGCACCGATAAATTAATTGTCAACTATTACTCATACAAAACGTCAATCATAGTTGACAATGAGCCAGGTACGCCGATGAGTCATGTGACGTTGCAATTTGTCGAAGACAAGGGTCTAGTATCATTCGCCAATGACGATGTAACAAATGCTAATTGCAACGTAAAAATCGAAAATAGTAATATATCCTTCGTACCAGCGAGCTTTATGAACAGTCGAAGGAATGTACAATCTAAAATTTCAGCGAAGTTATGGACAATGGCTTACCCTAACCGGCTTACCACGGTGAAAGTTTTGATTATGGCTGTCGATCAGAGCAATTTTGAAGTACAACGGTTAATGGCTGATTGGTCTCTGGCAATAAATGTAAAAAATAAATTTTATAATTAATTTCTTCAGTAATGCAGAAGGATGGTGATTACTGTGATCAAACAGACAATAATGAAAATACAAGATGTGTTATGGTTTTACCGTCTGTCTATGCTAATGAACAGATTATCGAAAAAGAACCAATTCTTCGGATTGCAGACAAGCAAATATAAAGATAATTCAAACCATCAGGCAGAGATATAGTAATACTGCATCGATTAGAGCTGGGGTTCTCAACGTGGGCCAAAGAAAATTTTTGGTGGACCACAGAAAATTTTCAACATTAAAAAAAATTTGGTGTATTAAGCCATAAAATTGCTAACCAAAACAAAATCTATCAATGCATAATGAATTTGAAATTATGGTTTACAGATCTTCAAAACTTTGAACCAGATGATGAAACCAGTCCTGAACTAACTGAAAAACTCTTGAACTTAAAAGAATATTTGAAATTAGTAAGACGAATAAAAAAGGAAAGTGTATTTGAATTTATGGAAATTCAAAAATCAAATCCAATTGTTTTTATGTTCAACCAAGCATTATTGCTTTTCCTACAACATGGATAAAAGCTGGATTTTCAGTAGTGGTCGATATTTTTAGTAAAAAGAGGTCAAAATTGGATGTGAATAACCGAGGAATAATGCAATAAAGATTGAATAAACTAATAGTAATTGATTACGATTCATTGTGCAACAAACACCAATGCCAAGGCAGTCACTAACAGTTAGTGACTAATTAGTATAAGTTTAAATTTACTTGTTTATTATTATTTTTTAACTATTTTCTTGATACTTTAAAATTTATATAAAAAAGCATTTTACTGTAAATAAAAGTAGATATTTTAGTTAAGTTTAAGTTTTTTTTAAGGTGGGCCATGTAATTTTAGGCAAAACTTAATTGGACCATGACCTGAAAAAAATTAAGAACCACCCGATTATAGCGACTGCAATTATAAAAAAGATTGGTCATGACGTTCCGAAATTGGCTAGGTTTATGCTTAGTAATGTCAACAACACTAACTTCTTCATACACATAGTGGGAGCAATTCACTGTGATATAATCACGTCACTCATGATGACAATTATGAAGAATGATCAAATGGTTGAAAACTTGAAAAAAATTAATATTTTTAATGTGGTGATAATGCTGAAAAATGCATGGGAACTGGTAATGAGATGAAAAAATCATGGAGGTGTTACAAATTGGCCAAGAAATCGATGATGTTACTGTAATTACATGATGATGATATTGCAATTAATGAGACCCCAGTGAATAAAATGACGCGACCCGCGGTTACGAAACCAGGATCTAATATATGAAACTATAATAAAAATGTAGATTGTTAGTAGTAAATGTAATATTGGTGATAAGTTGTTGTATATGTGTGGATACAATCACTTTATGATTTTGGCTTCTATAGAATCGTTTACTTTCTTTGATAATAGGATGAAAAAGATGAAATCTATTATGAACAAAAATTTTATCAAAAATTTACGACTATGTGAATGATTTTAAACTGCGTACTAGAATGTGTTTTATTAACTATTTGGGCTGAATTTTAATATAAACAAAATGGAAAATTGTTGTTTTGATCCTGAAGGACTGACATTCTGAAACATAAATAAAAACTGTATTAGAAATTGGGCTTTTTAATCCTGCTACTGTCAATTTTTTCAATAAATGGTTACACACAGATATTCATTTTTATATAAGTAAAAAATTATTATTTAGGGTAGTCGCATAAAGACACTACTCACCAATAAGTTTTAAATGAATATTACTAAATAATTGATGAAAATTCTAGGTACAGGCAATTTTAAATCATTACATTTTTCACCTATAAAATTAATTGTCTAAAATATTATTTTATAAACAAATAACTATAATACCTCATCGGGTATAATCATATCATTTTCATTTTTTGATAATTGAATAACAAATGCACATATTTCGGTAAGTATAGATTCTACAATATATCAATAATTAATTAAAATTAATTAATGGTATTAATAAATCAATAAGGTGAACACAAGGAATAAAAACATAACTATTTCTCAATTCATTAATTATTTATTAAACGAACTAAAATAAATTTAACGTAAAAAAACACATCAAAACAATTTCATCGTAATCCCCACAAGTCCAAATTTAAAAAAATAAAAGTGAATAACGATATAATACAATTATTACCTTTCATTGGTTTTTCTTGGTTATTAAAATTCATCAATATGAAAGATTTCGATAAAAGGTTAGATATGTCGCAATTTTCTAAAAATTAAATATTTATATTAATATAATTGTATTTAGTGAATCTTTTAAATATTTATATATAAAATAATAGCTTGTTAAATGTGTAATAAGAAGTTTATACCTTTTTTATAACTTTCAAATAAATTAAAAAGTTGAAACAATTCGTTATCTTGATATTTTTGAGTTAATCTAAAAAACTCATTAAAAATAGTACGTTAGACCTAAATAATGTGAAATTATAGAAATATTTAATAGGATTCTAACCTATTCTGAACTCTTAATCTAAAAAAACCTAAAATAAAATGACACCACAGGTACAGTATTCGCTATATCGCTACTACCGTATAGTATTTAGGTAATCCCTATATAATTAACAATTTTTAGAAAGTTTAATTTAAGGGATCAAGATATTCAACGTTGTTTTAAAATATTCGCTAACAGTAATATATCAGTTTTCTAAATTACCTTCTCATTATTATTCTTATCATTATTTTAGTGAAATAAAGAATAGTGTATATTAAATTTGCATAATCAAAAAAATACCTTTCATAAATAAATGTAGCTAAGTTGATTCGATTTAACGATGTGGCAATTGTATAATATTCACACAAATAGAAAACAGAATTTGAAAATTTATTTGAAACGCTATCAAAAAGTGCCAATCCAATTTTTTCAGTTTGTTCAAAATCGGGGTTTGAAGCAATCTCAAATTTGAAATGATTTTGTAACAGTTCCTTAGAATCTGCATTAAATCGGGTAGCTTCAAAAAACAAATTTCTAGCGTTGATTATATTTTGAAAATTTGAATATTGATTATAAGCGGCTCGTGTCCATAAATCTAATATAAAAAAGATAAATTATAATGTACTGTAATGTAAACTGGGCCATATATAAAAAGAAGCGAAATTCTAAATTTTATAAATAAACATACCAATATTATGAATAAAAATTTGTAAACATTTTGAATAAATGACGGTCAATTTTTTATAATCTTTCTAAAATAGCATTTAAAAGTATTATTAATTATGTATACTAATTTTTCAGCGAATTTAATAAAAGTTTGCCAAATATATACATCGTGTTTGTAAATACCACAAGCTTTCTAAATTAACAATTAATTAATTAATTAAATGTAAATAATAAAAAAAATTACATTAAAAATTCTATAAATATCTTTTTGGAAAGGTTTAACAATGTTATTTCTTTTTTTATCCATTACATCAACTTTCTAAAAATTTATAATAACATTTAAGTTATAATTACAATTAATCTTTGATTTATCAAATTGAAGAAAATTATTTGGTACTAAAATTTTGAATTATTTATAAAATGACAAATAATACAAATACAAATAAATTTATCTATAACATGTAATTACAGTGAAAATCCCCATAAGCTAAAATAATCAGAAAAATTACGTACTATAACTTTCAATTTATTTGGAATAAATTTTAAGACGAAAATTTTTGTTCATCATAGATAAGTAGTTTTGGCTTTACATTTAACACCAAATAAATTAAAATTAATAGTACGTATTTTTTTCTGGCCACTTTATATATATGTGACTAGCTTGGCTGGTTTATACTATGTACAAACAGCACCTAACTCTGCCGAGGGCCGACATTTTAATTTTAACATTATAAATTAAATCTATGGTTTAATTTAATCTAATGGTTCAAATTACTTTTACGAACCCATTAAAATAAGACTACCAAAAATGTATTACCGTAAATCATATAATTGTTATTTATTTTTTTCTAGGTGATAATACTAATTAAATTAACTACAGTCAGACTTGTGGATAGTGAACATTTGATTCCGAATTATTTTAATGTTCACTATAAAAAAATAATGAACAATGAAAATGACTGTAATAAAACATTAATCATGAATCTAAGTTTATTTTCTATATAAGTCAAGTTAGTATAGTAATATCAGTTGAGTTCACTATCAACAAGTCTAACTATTTAAAAAGTTAGTATAAATTCAATTTTATAAATACGTAATATATTCTATAAGAATAATCTTTTTTTTAATTTTCGGACCGTTAATTATTTCACATTTTTTATTTTAATAAAATATTTCGAAAAAAAAATATATGAATACTAAAATGCTTTTTTGACCGTGAATTCGTCAGTTATTCGGATTGAATTTTTTTATGTGTGTTAACAGGATACAACTCTACTACCTGTAAATTTTTTGAAATTCTAGGGCTGTTTTCATTAATAAAAAAAGGGTAATTTGTGGTTTTAGCCCTGAAGATATAATTTTTGTAAATTTAAATTTATAATAATGTTTTTAAAATCCGCATCAGCGTATATATTTTTTAAATTCTCCAACTCGTTTGATTTTAAAAAAGAGGGACAACTGGTGTTTTTGATTCTAAAGATGTGAAATTGGGAGGTTGAAATTTATCTTATTATAAGTCCCGGAAAAAACTGTAATTAAAATGTAGTCTTTAAAAACTTCTAACAGTAGTAGTTATTTCAATAAAGTCACAGACAGACACACACACAAAAATCGCGTAGCCTTTTATATAAGTTAAGATTATCCAAAGTATGCTTAGGTAGTTTTCACTATATATATTAATTTTATACTAATTCGAAAATTATGATGGAATTTAATTGCAATTTTAAAATAAAAAATTAAAATTTATATTTAATTTCATATAAATCAATGAAATCTTTGATTTAAGTTAAGGATATTATTTAGTTATCGCCATTACCTGTAAGTAATTGATTAAAACATGCTTCGTATCCATATTTGATTTTAGTTTAAATTCAAATTGTTTCATTTTTTTAACATATTTTCTAAGTAATTTAGTAAATTTTATAGTTTTAAAATTACTTGGCTTCATCGTCATTAATCAAATTATTTCTTTTCAGTTTGTTACATCTTGTTAGAATTAAATCTATTCTTTCATAAACAAACTCCGACATACTGAGTGATAATCAATTAAAAATAAAAAAATACACAAGTAATTTTATAATTACTTTATTTATAAATTATCCAGGTTACTATTTTGATATAATTTTATTTTAAATAATGTTTAATTTGTGGTTTTACTATTAAGATTTAACTTTTTGAAATTTAAATTTAAAATTATGTTAGGGATTTTAAATATATATCAGATTGTATATTTTTATAAATTCTACGACTCGTTTCATTTTTAAATAAAATGGATTATTCAGGTTTTTGATCGGGAAAATGTCATTTTCTGAGATTGAAATTTGTCTTACTTTCTCCACCGCAAAAAACTGAATTATAATTTGTATTTGTTTAAGTTCTAAGACTCTTATTTATTGAAATAAACGATAACAAACAACTTTTAAATAAGGTGGATTAAAGTTTAATTTAAAGTAAACCGTCCAGTTTTAATAATTACTATCAATTTTAGTTTATTTGGTGTTAAATTTAAAGTAGTGTGTCCAAAAGTACTTATTTTTGACACTTAAAGACTAAATAAGTACTCATAAATACCATAGATAATTTTAGTCAATATTTTACTTGTAATTTTTCACTTTCTTAATAAAGTGAAGTTTTAATATATTTATATTTTATAAAAACACACTTTATATCGTTCAATTTGGATCACATCAAATCTATTAATAAAAATTAATTATTTTTTAATTGTGTCAAAAAAAATTATAATTGTAAAGAGAGTTTATTGATTTTTACAAGCATTGGGAAAATCATAGTGAATTATGTAAAAAAATAATTTGCAATGATAAATACCCATAAAAGTAACAATTACATTTCATATTTTAAATTTCAAATTGTTAGAACTTTCAATTCAAATTTTATTGTTCTTTTTGTGTCCAAGACATTTCGAAAAGTACTTATTAGTACTTATAAAATCTAGACACTTTAAAGACAAAACTGCTTATCTATGATCACAAAAAAATTTTTGGCAAAGTTCGTAACACGTCTAAAATTTGAATGAAACCTGACACACATTGACCTAAGTTAGGCCCTTAACACATTTAATCACTACTGTTGGTATTATTTTATTTTTTAATGCTATCAATTTTTGTATTCAATTTGTACAAAAATGTGTCGTCAATGAAGACTAGACATCCACAAGACAAGAGTTTTATTGTATTTATCACTATATAAACATTGACATTTAAGATAAGAATGTCTTTAAATCAGATACACGAATCGGTACCTCTTCGTGTCCTTTCTCCAGAAGATGTCAAATTTACTAGTTTTAATAATGTCGTAAAAGTAACCTTTTGATGATAAATGAACACTTTTAATTTTAGAGAGATGTGAGTACTAAAAATTTTACTATTAATCTTTGGGTAATGGGTGAACTGAAGCCTCCTTATATGCTAACTCTTCACGACATTGGAATGAATCGTATTTTAATCTTTTGTTAATTTTAAAATATTTTTTAGCAAGCATGTGTTTCAATAGTTTCTTTAGTCGTAAATACGTTCATGATGTTATACTGGAATCCATGTGTGTTATTCATATAGATTTACTTTCGATTCATACAAACAAACTTTTTCATAACGATTCAGCTGCCTCGTAATAATAATGACTAGGCAATGTATCATTATCTTTTAGAATCGAACTGTCTTCCATGAATGAAATTACAGATATTATAGAAGAAATTATTACTCACTTTAAGTAAATGTTATTTAAATTTAAATAATTACTCTTCAAATAGTATCAATAAATTTACAGGATTTGGGGTTGGAGTGGGAGCAAATGCGTTTATTAGATATGCCGTAATAGATCTTTTTATTTTTTAAACATTTTTTATAGAAATTTTTTCCGAGAAATGTGAGTGGGCTCATTCTTATTAATCCGTTCATGACTGCATTCAATATTTTTGGTTACACATATGTGAAGGTATTATTAAATCTACGGCTAGACAAGTATTATATTCTTGCTTACTGAAAATAAGTAAAAATATTCATATCTTGTAAATAAAAAACTAAAGTTATTGCATCCTAGGCCCTTAATGGAGTCAATAGACGATCTCATCTAAATACGTATATGCGAAATTATTTATTGGATCATTGGTTTGGAGATGTACATTATTTTTGAAATTGATGTTGTTTTTATTAATCATTTATTTTTATATTTAGACTGAAATGAATGATATATATAATAAGTACGAAAGTCAATTATTAAAATTTAACCCAATACATATTGCTCCTTATATTGATGCATATTTAAAGTAAATTTTATTTTTCAATGTATACCTAGCTTTTATTTAGTTTATTTATATAATGTACTTTAGACATTTTTATAATTTTAAATTATAAATTTTTTTAAAGTTTTATCAAAACTACATGTCTCTTAAAAGGTGCATATGTTTTCAAAATTTAAATACAAGTTACATTATACAGTCAAACCTCTATAATGTGAACTTTTTCAAGAATGAACAACAAAAAATAATTTTTGTTTAACATAAAGTTTGTTAACATAAGATTTTACTTTGAAACAAGTAAATGAATCGTGAACATTGTGGTATGTGAACAATGAACATATTTTTTTAAATTAAAGTTAAGTTCTAATTGATATATATACAATTCTAATACAAAACGTACATTTTGTAAATTTTTCATTTCTACAATATGACCAACGTAAATTAAAAAAAAAAAAAAAGAGAATAAACCAAAAATCAATGAAAAAAATAAACATATGAAAAAAACTCAAATTTTCACCTATTAGAGCAGTGTTTCCCAAACTTTTTCCACCATGGACCACTTGTCACAAAAAAAATATGTGTGGACCACATAATTTTTTTTAAAAATCTTTTTTATTCTGAACACGTCACTAGAATAATATTTTGATTTTTTTATTATATATTTCTTCTTAAATCGAAAATTTTACATTAATTTTGACAAAGTAGCTTTAATGGCGTAATTAAAAAAATGCTTAATTTCAAACATACGTATTGCGATTATCGCTCGGTGGAATGATCTCGACGAATTTTTTTTAAAATAGAGGCTTGAACTAATTAAATTGAGCATTAAAATAATTCTTGAATATCAACTAATTTGAGTATTAAATTTAAAATGTCAACTCAAGAGTCTTAGAAAGGTGGATAGGGTTATATGACATTATAATTCGTATATAAAATTTTTTAATGGGCTATTTTTCATTTTTGAAATGGCGACGGGATTGATAGGTTTGATTCCGGAAACTACAATCGAAATAAGTTAAATTGTCACATAGATTAAATTTAACGCATGATAAATTATTCACGTTATTTAGTAAAGTTTCACTTTATTTTGATTAACTGATGTTTATGTTCACTAATAATTATTATAATAATAATAAATGATCGATACAATTCTAATTTATTATTATTATTAAAAAAAAAGGTTATCTTCCTGTTATTTAAAATTTTTCTTGTGGACCACTTTGGGAACCACTGTATTAGAGGGTTGACTGTATTTACAATTATTTTTTAATTTTATTTTTAGTCGTGAAGCCATCAGTCTTGTCAGAAATGAAGATGGAAACGCCACTTTAAAGTTCTTTTTAATATACAATTACTCGGCCACTTTGGGAATAATTACGACCTGATTCGTAATTATTAATATCGGAAATTGTGATGCAAAATTTTTCAATAGGCATTGTTGTATTGCAGTATTGTAATACCACTTTATAAATAAAAACAGTAGGAAGGACTGTATTAGGTTGCTATTATTCCTAAGGTGGTAAAAAACCATAACGAAAATAATAATCACAATATACTAAAATTGTCACGTTATAAATGTCAGTGATCGCCAATTTTAGTGGGGTTTTTAGTAAAGTAATATAAAGTAAATACTAAGGTTACAGCGCCACCCGTTTGGATAATAAAAAATTTTCTAACAAAAATTATTTTTTAATTCTTTATATATTAGCCGTTCGGAAATGAGACACTGGGAATTATTTTGGTGTATCAGTTCGTCTGATGCTATGGCTCACACTTTAGGATTCATAAATTGTAAATATTTTTAAAATTCGCAAAATTAAGATTGATTATTAAAATATTAGACGTATATTGTGCCATCGTAAATGAACCAATAAAAAATTTTATCTTGAATTTTAATGTTTATAAAAAGTATAATCTGATACTCTTATGATAAGAATATCTCAAGTTTAAACTTGAAATTTAGGAGCATACATTGTTGTATCCATTTTAAGATACATATGATAACGCATATATGTATGTCATTTTTAATACGTGTTTAATATTCATTCTCGAAACTATGCTATTTGTTTATACATTTTAACCTATATTAAATGTAAGAAAATAGTGTTTATATACTTTGAAAAAATGGAAACTCAGAATATACCGCCGTATACTGCCACATATAACCAACAAAACTTTGTACCAAATAATTATACTCCAAACACTTATAATGCAGTTATGCCTATTCAGCGTCCTATTCATGCACCTTCGGATTATAAATTACTTGCAATCATCACTTGTTTCGTAAATTTTATTTTCGGTAATACATTAATGAGTTGATTTTAATAACATAAATAAATGTAAATGTTAATGCAATTGTTAAGTTTAAATTGTCAAAGTTAAAAAATGTAAATATATAATTTAATGACATTAATCATTAATTATAGGAATACCTGCACTGATATATTCAAATAAATCTAAAAATGCACTCCAAGGCCAAAATGTAAATGATGCTCGTAAAAAAGGAAACATTTCGTTGGGGTTGTCACTCACGGGTATTATAATTACAATTGCTGCCATTTGTGTGGGTTTTGTCGTTTATTACTTTATGACGATGACGGCTTTTGCAACCTTGTTTACTAAGTCAATTAGAAAATCGATGAATAATTTTAATTTTTCTTCAAATTCAACTAATATTTAATTCTCCAGTCTTTTTACATGATACAGCATTTATCATTTTGTCTTTACATTTTAATAAATTCTTTTACTGCTCATTATAATTTAGGTATTCCTTCATTGTATTATTCTATTCAATCGTCCAACGAATATAATTTTGGCAATTTTAATACTTCTTTTTATTATGGAATTGTTTCTTTAAGTATATCTCTCACTGGCATGTGCTTCACCGCTATTTTATGTAGCGCTTTTTGTATTTGTTATACGTTGCACTTGAGATATTCATAAATATTTAATAAACTTTCTACACTATTGTTTTGTTGTGTCAATTTTTTAATGATATTGGTTTAATTGAATGGTGTGGAAATTTTGAAAGAATCTTTTAAATATAAAATGTACTGTCTATTCTCGATTATAAGCAGACCCCTGAAATATAAATTTTCAGTGAAATTTTTAACTAAATAAAATTTGAATATAAGCAGTTTCTGCTTGTATTCGAAAGAAAAAACTTTAAACAAAAAATAGACAACATATCAATTTATTTCTAAAAAATAACTTCCTTCATACAATAGAATGTCTAATTTATAAGTTTATACTAATTAGAAAAAACTTTTAGTGTATTTTTTATATTTTTCAAGGTTTACTTATAAGTCTGCTTGTTTTTGAGTATAAGCATTTTACCTTCTACTCTCGAATATAAGAAGACTTCGAATTGAGATATCAGTATAAATAATCGAGAAAAATTAATAAAATCGAGAAAAGACAGTAGACGAAATTGTAATTTTCAGTTTTACATTTGTATTCACTTTGTTGTTAACAAATCATTAATTTAGTATCTAACAATGCATTGACATCTAAGGTAAAGTGGCCAGAAAAATATGTTCTATCAATTTTAGTTTATTTCTTATTAAATGTAAAGCCAAAATTATTTATGGTGACGAACAAAAATTTTCGGCTTAAAATATATTCCAAATAAATTTACTGGTTATCATTTTCGACTAAAATTTAACATCTTGCTAAAACTACTCAACAATACATTTTTATTTGATTCAAATGCAAATTACAAGTTCATACAAATAGAATTTCCCAAATCGGGTAATGGGACCCTATGGGTCCTAGAATTTATTTTGGTGTGCCAGCTTATCTGATATGAGTCTATGATTCATAAATTATAAATATTTTTAAAATTTTCAAAATTAAAGTTAACTTATTGTAATATACTTAATTATTAACTTCCTTATTACTTAGATCAGGGAGTCTCGATTTTTTTTGAGTCTTCGATCCTTAAATTAAAAATTTTTCATATTTGCGGGATTATCGCCCCTATCAAAAAACATTTATCATGGACTCTTAATATTTAATAACAAGCAACAAATACTTGACTATGCATTAGGGGTGTGATTTTTTATACTTTTTTTCGGAATTTCATAGTCATTTCATGTTGAGAACATTGGATTGTACAATGTACTATCTAATCGGATAGTTCCATGATTAACGATTTTTGGTGAAGTAAAGATTTAAGGTTTATTATTGGATTTTATATATTCAAGTAATGTCATAGCTACACTAAATAAAATTTATTATCATTTTTGTAATATTTTGAGGCAAAATGTGTTTTTGGAAATGTAGGCGTATCAACTGTGAAATGTGTTGAGATTCTCTGATGTTACCCTATAACTATTATTGCAATGTATTGGTGTTTATTTTAACCACCTACAAGTTTACCATTTTTCTATACAAGCCAAACATAATTTAGTTAACACTTAAATACACACCCTAATTTAACTAACGTATTGTACTTCTACAAGTCAATAAAATTTAAATAAGTTTATTGTTTAGTTACAATTTCCAAAAATGAAATAAATAATATTGAAATTAATTTGTTTATTTTTTATAAATTTTATACAGCAAACATTTATGACAACTGTATACTATTTGACGATTTGAATGATT
>LWCA01001244.1:0-10706 GCA_001642005.1 Intoshia linei | reverse complement strand
TGAAGGAGTCATATGATAACATGAAAAAAAATTTTTTACGAATTCAATATCATTCATACAACTAAATGATAATGGAAGATTTAAAAATGATTACGATTTTAACAGGAATACAATTGAGTAACACTAAGTACCCCTGTTGTTGGTGTTATTTCAATACGACCGATCGAGTTAATCATTATCAAAAATGTGAGTGGACTACACGTAATGTACATATAGTCAACCAATATAATGTTATGAAAGTTGCTCTGATTAAATTTGATAAAATATTTTTACCTCCATTACACTTAAAAATCGGATTATGCTCACAGTTTTTAAAATGTTTAAGAAAGAGATCTCTCGACCCTTTTCAACCACGTATTATTTTAACAAGTGCTCTGTCACATTTATCGAAAATGAAATTGTTGGCAGGAGTATTAAATGGATCAGAAATCAAACAACTTTAGTATGTTTAAAACATTTAAAAAACAGTCTATGTCCTGATGAATTAAATGCATGGAAATCATTTAAGTATGTCGTTAACTTTGTACTAGGTTATTAATTTCATATAAAAATCTAAAATTTTAATTAGGTAAAGACAATTTTCCAAATTCTAAAAGATACAGAATATTTGCTTAATTCGTATTCTAAAATAGACTGTTTGATGAGTTTTAAAGTGCACCTGTTGCAATGCCATTATGATCAATTACCAGTTTCTCAACTTATATCAGATGAGCATGATATGCATAGTGAACGCTTTCATCAAACTTTGAAAACATTTGAGAC
Organism: Intoshia linei; assembly: GCA_001642005.1. Classification (NCBI taxonomy): domain Eukaryota; kingdom Metazoa; phylum Orthonectida; family Rhopaluridae; genus Intoshia; species Intoshia linei. The sequence continues at coordinate 9,944 of LWCA01001244.1, read as the reverse complement.
CCGATTCAAAGGCAAATCAATGAATTCGATGATCATTGACTATAATTGGTTTGTAAATTCTAGATTGTTGTCATTGATTGATTGATTATTTTTAATGTATAAAAAAAATTCTCGATCTTACCTTAGCATTGCTAAAGGTAGAATAAAAAGTAGACTCTTGGATGTATATATCACTCATAAAAGTAGAAATCTATTTTTCAAAAATACTAATTTTTCTAAAGAAATAAGAGGAACGCCAAATAATTTCTGATTTAACCCTGAAGGACTAAATTTCTAAAAGTGAAATTTTGCAACCCTGATTAATCATCATACTGTATTCATTCTGATTTACATTTAGGAAAATTTTCAGTAGACAATCCAATTTTTTTTATAAAATGTATAGGATTTTTCCTATTTAGAACTTAGTGTTGGTTTGTGTACAAATATATTATCATATTATTTGACATGCTTTTAAATAGTTAACTTAATTAGTATCTACATACAAAATATGTATTAATATAAATTGTGTAAAATCACCTGGAAAAAAATAAAAAACAATTAAATGAAGTTATGATGTACGGTAATACATTGTTGGCAGCCTTATTTTAATGGGTTCGTTAAAGTGATTTGAGTCATAATAAATTTAATATTTAATGTTAAAATTAAATATGTCCGCCCTCGGCAGAGCTAGGTGCTGTTTGTACATAGTACAAACCAGCAGAGCTACTCAGTATAATATAAATAAAATAGTTTCAAAATACAAAAAATTAATATTAATGTACTTTTTTGAGCGTGAAGGCGTTACTTATTCAGATTGATTTTTTTGTGTGCCTTAACAGGATACAACTGTGTCATCTGTAATTTTTTTTTAAATTCTAGGGTTGTTTTCATTTAAAAAAAAAGGTAATCTGTAGTTTTGATCGTGAAATTTATATTTTTTAGCTTTTCATTTATGATAATGTTCATCATTTTAAAAACTATCCCAGAATGTATGTTTACCAAAAATTTTAGGGCATATTTTGTTGTTAAAACAAAGGCTAATTTGAAGTTTAAACCATGAAGGTATGCAGTTTTGAGGCTGAGATTAACGACGATGATATACTCATCCTGAAATTCCAATATTTTTAAATTTGTAATGACTTCGTTTCCATCAATATTAAATAAATCTTGATGGTTGGATTGCAAAGAAAAGTTAACGTTATCGCCATTAGGATCATAAGCTGTAACATTATGTAAAACTGAAAATTTTGGTAAATTTTTCTTTATATAAATGACATTACTTAAATTTTTAAAAACGGGAGCATTGTCATTTACATTGATGATATGAACGTGAATCAATGCATATCCTATTTTTGAAGGATTGCCACGATCATGTGCCGTTAAATTAATAGTGTACTAAGGTTTTTTTTATTGTGTCATTATCAAAAATATTTTTGGTATAAACATAGGCAGATTCGTATTTTGTTATTACATGGAATTTTTCATCCTCTATCATGTAATCAATTTCTCCATTAATACCGTTATCTAGATTGTAAGCTTTAATCAAAAAAATGTTATTGTTGATGTAAACATTTTCCGTAATTTCCACATTAAAAGAAGATTGATAAAATTGTGGAAAGTTGTCGTTGATATCATAAATATTAATATTAACCACAGTGAATCGATATGTGATATTTTTTAAATGTAATGCACTCGTTTTTACGACAAATTTATACATGTGTATTTTTCCCTCTTCATAATTAATTTTATTATTTATACTAATCATTCCCGTGAGTGTATCGATTTTAAATTTTAAAGACGTGTCAACATTTTGTTTCAGTGCATTCTCCAAGGATGAAGGAATGTACATATTTTCTTTATTTACAATTTCATAAAATATCGGAATAGAATATTTCAATTTACGTAAATTCAATATGTTTGTATTTATTTCCAATTCTTCTGGTATAGTAATTGTAAAATTTCTGAGTTTTTCATTTTCCTGTCTTTTTATAATTGATACGTGTAAAGTGAACAAACTACTCTTTTGAATATAACTAGCGGCCGAATCTCTAGCAGTTATTCCCAAAATGTAAACATCTTTGTCAAAATAACCATTTTGAATTATCAAAATTCCAGTAATAGTATCTACTATTATATTTACATTTATTCCGTTTTCTACGGTATATATAATCTGTGCATTGGCATCTCTGTCTATTGCGTTCAGGCGGTATATAATTGAACCATTCATTGTATCGTTATAAATTGAAATTTGTAACGGTTGAGACTCTAAAAAATACGGTATTTCATTATTTACATCAATAAAATAAATTCTTGGCTAGAAGGCATTACATCACCGTGTCCTATCACAGGAAACACAAATTTTTGCTCATTTAACCCAGTGTCAAAATCAAATGTTTTCGTATCATTTAAAATTAATAAACATGACCCATGAGGTATGTACAAAAATGATGGTATAATGAAAAATATTCTTTGTTTAATTTGCAGTTACGTATATTGGTTTTTCTTGACAAGTCGACCAATTGTCCCGTTTGCGTTTCTGTTATGTTTACAGATAGGTAATATGTATCAATGTTTTGGTTTGTTTTTGGTAATGGATTTTTTGTTAGTAAAGGATTATTTATTTCGGAATGTAATGATGAAAAATTTTTTGATATAATGTTAATGGCTACTAAAAAATTAAAAAATTTTATCATGTCTCTAATAAAGATAATCCTTCAATGAAGATATCGAGATTTATTTAATTTAATATTTATTGTAATTTATATATTATTTCTAAAGCATAAATATAGATTAGTATAGATTCAAATGTATGCAATGAACAATAGCACTATTGTACAAAATTTGTAATTTAGAAAGTATTACAATTCGCAAATTCATGTAATGTTCAATGGACAATGTCCAAGTTATCACGTGCATTTTACACAAACGTGTTTACAGAAGAATACAATATTTCATTGTTTAATGTATAAATGTATGTAATGTTCATTTTTTCTTTGTATATTCAGTGGGTACAACTGTTGAAAACTAAATAATATCTTTTTTACTCGACTGTATTCGGTACAACGTAATTTAACTGTTGCCAACTCGGTTGTATTAATTTATTCTTATTAGTACTGTTTACAAATTAAATTTATTGTGATTACTGAATAGTATACACTTAAACTATTATAAAACTACTATTCAAATCACAATTTGTGAGATTATCCACCTAATAAATATAATGGTCATTATTTTTATTATCAATTCATTAGAACCGTTAAATTTATTTCTACTAGGGTTAAAAGTAGTACTTTTTTTACTAGTAATTACTAGTAAAAAATAATTTACTGAATTTCAGTAAACTGATTTCAGTAAAACAGTAAAATTTAATTCTAATCTTAATCTGATTTTAGTCAAATTTTTCATACATTTTAAATTTTCATAAAAATGATTATAACTCAAAATATTTATCATGCCGTCATTTGTATGGAATTATTATTATTATACACAAAATTAAATATATCAAACAAAGTAAAATATAATTTATGCGGATTTTATCTAAATACTAATAATCAAACAGGCGAACTATTATACCACTTAAAACGAAAACATGCAATTTCTAATTGTAAGGATAAGATTGATGAATCTAGTTGTACTAAATTGCAGAAAACTCTAGACAATTATGTTATTAAAATAAGAACCTTAGAGGTATTATTAATATTACTATTAATAATAATACTATTATTAATAAAAAAAGTTTGGAATATCGACTATTATCTACCTCAGAACAATTAGATTTGGAAATTAACACATAATGTAACATGGATAAAAGATTTAATACTGAAGGTAATAATATTGAAATAATAGTTGATAGAGAAATGAAAATGTCTGAAACTTCTATGAATCGAGTTGGTTATCTAGAAAAACTTTATATAGCATTGATAATTATCTGTTCAGAGCAAACGTTTAGTCATTCAGGAATTATCATTTCCAAAATAAGAAATCGATTAGATGATGAATCAATAAATTATATGTTTTTTAAAAAATTATAAATAAATTTTTGAATGGTATTTTTATATATAATTTCCTTTAAGAACAATATTTCACCTTTTACTGTTTTACTCCATATACTCCCAGTGTGACCATATAGTCACACAACATTACATTTATAAAAACACGTATCAATACTAATACAATCCACATTTCGCAAAATAAATTTCAACCTCCTAAACTCACATCTTACTAATCAAAAACCCTGTCCTTTTTTTTGAAAATCAAACAAGTTGGAGAATTTAATAAAATAGATACGCTGATATGGATTTTAAAATCATAAATTTAAATTTAAAAAAATTATATCTTCAGGGCCCAAAACCCAAATTACCTTTCTTTTTTTAATGAAAACAGCCCTAGAATTTCAAAAAATTTACATTTAAATTTTTAATTAAAAATAATTAATGTAAATAATGAAATTCCATTTTTTTTGAATTATAAAGACCCATTTGTCATAATTTTCTTATTGACATACAGTGAATAGATTTTTCTGGTAGAATAAAATTGTCCGCACTAGGCAGATCTAGGATGCTGTTTATACGAAGTACATAACAGTCAAGCTAGTAACCATTATAAAAGTTCACCTAGAAAGAGATAACTGTGGTTCTACGAAGTACATACCAGTTAAGCTATTTTGTAATATCTACAGCTGTAGATGATAATACAATACTAATTTTTGAAGATAAAAATTTGAGATAATTTAATATTGAAATTTTTTTTAGTGCAACAAAATTTCAAATCAGTACGTAAAACTTAAAAATTTCCTTAATTTTAAAGAAAATATTGATTATTTAAAATATGATTACTTGAAATTATGCGTAAAATTAAAGTATCATTATTATCAGCTTATAAACTTTAAACAGAAACAATCTGCACTAAAGAAATAATACACGAGATATAAATTTAATTTACATGATGTTAGAACGTTTCATAAATAAAAACAAAGTTAGGTTTAATTCTATGGTTCGATAATACATTATCGCTCAAAAGAGAAGGACTAATCAAAACAGTTTATACGTTAATATTTTAAATTCAAATTTTTGCACGTGAACTTTTAATTTTATTATTTTGACAAACATTGATGGCACCAGGTAGATATTAGTACTCAATTAAAAATTATTGAATATAAAACATTAACAAATGAAATTATATATATTTTTAAATAATACATATAGGATTTGGAAGAGCAAGTAGAGGAAATTCTAGAAATGGAGGTGGATTTGGTGGGAGAGGACAAAGCTCCTCTTTTTCTCGTGAAGGAAGAGGTGGATTTCGCGGAGGTAGAGGCGGTTCAAATGGAAGAGGTATAAAGTAAATTGACTTATATAAATAATTTTAGGAAGAGGATTTGGTGATCGTGGAGGAAGAGGCTTTGGCGGCCGCGGTGGTGGCAGAGGATTTGGAGGTCGCGGTAGTAGAGGATTTGGAGGACGTGGTGGTGGCAGAGGTATTTAATATTTTAACAATGATTGATCTACTAGGTGGTGCTAGAGGAGGAGCAAAAGTAATTGTGGAGCCTCACAGACATAAAGGTTTAGAATAAATATGTTTAATCTAAAATTAATTATACAGGTATTTTCATTGGTAAAGGAAAGGAAGATGTTTTATGTACCAAAAATTTTGCACCTGGAAACATAGTATACGGTGAAAAAAGAATTCAAATAGAAACGGTAATATATTATTAAATTATTTTTTATCATATTAAGGGAACGGATAAAATCGAATATCGTGTTTGGAATCCTTTCAGGTCTAAATTGGCTGCAGCCATTTTAGGGGGTATAAATGACATTCATATACACCCTGGAGCTAGAGTTTTATATCTTGGAGCAGCTTCCGGAACTACAGTTAGTCATGTGTCTGATATCGTTGGAGAAGTACTTTTATTCATTTTTTATTTTAACACAATTATAGAATGGTATTGTGTACGCAGTAGAATTTTCACACAGAAGTGGTCGAGATTTGCTAGGTGTAGCCAAAAAAAGGAACAATATTGTTCCTATTATTGAAGATGCACGTTACCCTCTTAAATACAGAATGCTTATGGGTAGAAATGAATTTGCCATGTAATTATTCCGTTTAGATATTGTAGATGTTATTTTCGCAGATGTAGCTCAACCTGACCAAGCTAGAATAGTCGCTTTAAATGCACATCAATATTTAAAAAATGGGGGACATGTTGTTATATCCATAAAGGTTTGATTACAATATAATTATTTTTAATACCGACTTTAAGGCTAACTGCGTCGATTCCACAGCACCAGCTGAAGCAGTATTTGCTGCTGAAGTAGCGAAATTACGAGAAGAAAAAATAAAACCAATCGAACAAATTACATTAGAGCCATATGAAAGAGATCATGCTGTAGTGACTGGAATTTATCGGTAAAATATGAATCGACTTTGAACAACTTAATTTTAGAGCTCAGAAAAAAGAAACAAACATTAATGTACATTAATCTGTAAAATTTATTGTAAATAAATATTACTGAGGTATATTATATCTTTTGAGTGTAATTCCAGTTCTAGTATAAAATAAAAACAAAGATAAGAATAAATTACCCCTTCATTTTTTTAATCATTTTATCAACTTTACAAGAATTGACACACACAGTAATTCTTGAAATTGAATGGTTAAATAGAGGTGAAAAGTGGGTTGATCCTGCATTGTATACATCACTTATAGTCAATTTTTCAACTGATTTGATTAGCCATCTAAAAATTGTAAACTCGTGTTTAACATAATTAACTTGTTGTAATCATTTCTACTGTTTGTAATAAAACTCACAAGAAGCTCGTCTGCGCGATTAAGCGATGTTGACATTCTCTTCACTAATTTTGAGACAAACGAACCTTTGGCAGCAACCAGTTTATCATTATTAAATACATTATCTTTACATTGATTATCGAAACATTCCATCTAAATTCAGATTAGACTGGACAAAATTGAAATACAAATATTTTTTTCGATTCTAAGAATGCATTAAAAGGTTGAGAAGCACCATGAATCGCAAAATTGATAATTCCTTGATCTGGACAAACTCTTAAACTAAACAAAATTAAATTTTTTCTAAATGCTAAACCTGTAATTATACACAAATCCTTTTCCCCTCAATCGGATCCATAGAGGGCCTTCCATTTGAATCATGTATTCTACAAATAACATGGCAGCTGCAATGTTGTCGCTATCATATTTTAACTCTGATGGTATGCTAATAGAAATATATCCACTGTCAACGGAACCCACTCCGCAAATTAAATTTCTATCTATATCACAAAGTGGACTCTCCGTCACTAAGTCGTATTTGAAATTAATGGATCTAGTGAAAAATAAATTAAAAATAAAAACGTAAAAATACCTTTTTTGGTGGGATACCAAATCAACAGAGTCAATATTTACAGTTTGCAATATTTTATCAATAATACTTTCTTCACAGTGAGTTTTCAATAATTTGTAATTTGATGTAATACTGACGCAACAATTGGAGACGGAAAACACTTTTTTTCTTAGTACGTTGATTGAATCTAGCAGCTGTAAAAGGTTAACGAAAAAAATGAATACATTACATTCTTATAATTGTCAGGTTCATTCGTTTTATTGGACAACAAGGTGCGTAAGATATCTCTGCGTCGAATAATATTAGACTCAAAACAATTACCTATAAAATATTAAAAATCTCAGCAAAATGTAAAACCTGAATTATACAAAACTTTTTCAGATAAAGCATCAAGCAATGTCGCACCATCTCTAAACTGCTGAGAAATATCTTTTTCAAGTTTTTCACAAATAATGGAAATTCTATCGGCTGTAAATCTCGTATCAACAATGATTTTTCTCAGCCACTCAAGAGCATTTTCTAATTTTGAGTGCTCAAACTATTAAAAATGTAACGGAAATGTTTAAGTCAATACCGTAAACACAATATTAAAATATTGAGATATTCCATTCCTCAAAATACCGGAATCGTAAGTCAAAAGATGAGAATTTAATTCTTTAATAGCCGCACTGTGTTCAATGATAGTATTGGTTCGAGAATCAAAAATATCTGATCCAAACAACAAATCATCAAGTATAAACAATAACGGTCGCTCTTCTGCCGTAACAATATCAGTATTGTAATTTATAGAAATCTAAAATATGAATATAGTAAGTCACACACAAGAATGCAATAAAAACTACGAATAACCTTCGTAAAATGGGTATTTATCTCGATATACTGGAAAGGTATGCTTAATTGTTGGATTTCATCAATAATGGTAACAAAACCTTTCATATCTCCATTAGTATACGTGCGTGAGTTGGTGATATCACGAGGTATCTCAATTTTTGATGTATCCAAAAGTGGTGGAACAAATTTTTTCCAATAATCACGATTAGGTTCAACCTAAAAAATTATTCAATCTGTAATAGTGGTTCAAAAATTACCGAATTTTTTGCTACGGCTATTCTTAAATCTTCAGTTAAACTTAGTAACCCCTCGCGTCCAATAAATATTTGATTTGTAAAAATCCTTTCCTTGTCCCTTTGTGCTAAAACATCTCTCATATTTATGCTAGGTTTGCAGTTTACCTAATATAATTTTAATGCAATTTTTGAAATCATTACGCAAGCATATTCGTTCATAACGAAATGTTTATTGATTATATTTATCCAGTAATCCAAATTTTGACTCAATTGGTCCAAATACAATTTTTTTATATTTAGTATCGTTGATAATTGCTAAATGTTAAATAATTTAAGCTACAAAATGTCATACATCCTGACTATCATCTCCATACAGTATGTCCATTATCAATATATTGACAACATATGAGTGTGGGTCCGATTCAATCTAAATGTTATATTAAAACATGAATTTCACCAAAAACAATCAACCATGCGATATACACCTTTTGATCGATCACAAATGAATAAATAAATATTTTATCTATTTAGGGGTCAGGGGTTCAACACTTTAATAACAAGTAATAAATTAAAAAATTTATCGCGGATCATTAAAGCGAAATCGCTAAACAATCATACAAAAAGTTGATAAAAACGTAATAAATTTATTTTTAATTAGTAAAAATTTTCATGAACCATTGCTGATCCGCGGAACGGCATTAGGGAAAAGCTGATTTAGGTTTTCATACATTTAAAAAATTGAACCAACCAAATTATTGTCATGTTCAATCATTATTTCTCATCCAATCTACCAGAGCCTAACTTACCGCATCTGAGGACTTTCTCTGGTGAAATTATTTATATTTAATAAAATTTTTGTAAATTCGGTCCTAATAAAAAAAATTTATATTTTTCAGTCATAACTGTTTTACGTCAAATTTAAACAGCTAGCCCAGAGCCGAGGAGGCTAGGTACTATATGACAATATGTATTACTCAATTCGTACGTATTAATTGTAAAATTCGTATGATTTATTTTGATTTTAGGTGGATCAAGTATGGTAATTTCAATTACATTTTCTTGTCAATTATGTTTAAAATATTTATATTATTACAAAAAAATTAAATTTTTAATTTCTAGTACCACACGTGAATATTGTCAATACTTAGTCTTTCAAATAATACTGCATCAATTGCACTTAGGGTGTCAACTTTTTTTGTTTTTTTTCATTTTTGATAAACGTGTAGATTTAAATTGAATTAAAATATTTTTTTAAGCATATAGTCGTAAAAAATTTATAAAAATAATCATAAACGAACTTGCGGTGCACGTTTTAATATTTACAATGAAAAAAAGTTATATTTCATTTAATTTTAATTATAGGAAAATACATATAGTAATAAATGTATTGCAGAGGTTATTATGGTTAAAAGAAACAAAGAAAGTACGCCCATTTCGACAAATATCGAAAGAAGTTCTATCCATTTATATTAGAACTGACTTGAATATAACATCATTAATTAAAATTGAATATAAAATCAAAAAATTGTTTGGTGAA
>LWCA01000235.1:0-37895 GCA_001642005.1 Intoshia linei | reverse complement strand
TGCGACTTGTGAACTATGACTATCCAAGATAGATGTATTGGAGTCACTCTCATTGGAAGGGTTAGTAATTCTATTATTATCTAAATCTTTTGCCAAGTATACATTAGACGATGACTATTATAAAAGGAAGATTTTCGATTTCAGCCTCTACATTAGGAAAGTAAGATAAAGATTTTGGTACGTATTGTTTCTTGCAACTTGTGAGAGATTGGTTTATTTTTTCTATGATTTCTATCTTTGGTTGTCTATAAAATTGAGAGTGAAATGTAGGTTTTTTGAGAACGTATTTATTAAAATTCCGTTTAACTCTTCTTTGATATTTAGCGGCATATATCCGGCAGCGTCATAACAGGAGCAAAACAAAAAAGTGATTTTAACGAATTAAAAAGATTGATCACAATCAGCAGTCCATTTAAAAAGATGATTCTTTCGTAATAAATTGTTTAGTGGTAGTGCTATTTTAAAAAAATCTTTGATAAAACGTCTGTGGTAATTAGTAATACCGAGAAAACGTTGAACTTCTTTAACTGTGGTCGGAATTTTTAATTTCATTATGGATTTTACTTTATCTGGGTCCACGCGAATTCCTTTTCCATCGATAATGTGACCGAGGAATTGAATTTTTTTGAGTCCAATATGACATTTTTCTGATTTTAATGTTAAACCTTCACTATACATACTGTTAAAAAATATAGATAAATGTTTTTTATGTAACGATAATGATTTAGATGATATAACTATATCGTCCATATATGCTGATGCACAATTTAACCCTTTCAATATGCCATCCATCATGCGTTGACATGTAGCTAGACCATTCACCAATCCAAAACGCATAACATGGAATTGATACAATGCGCCTTTGGGACCAACTGAAAATGCAGTTTTTGTTTTAGCTGAAGAGGATAATAGTATTTGCCAAAATCCCGAAAATAGATCAAAAGTGGAAAAGTATGTATTCCCTTGTAAATTATCGAAAATATCATTTTGTTTTGGAATTGGATATGTATCACGTTTTGTAATTGAATTTAATTTGCGGTAATCAACACAAAAACGATTGGAACCATCTTTTTTCCTTACCATGATACAAGATGATCTGTATTGACTCTTAGCGTATTCAATAATTCCCGCTTTTAGCATTTCATTAATTTGTTCCGATACTATGCTTCTTTGATTAATAGGAGGAGAGTAAGAATGTCCTACTATTGGTTTAAAATCTTCTTCAATAGATATATCATGTACATAATTTTTTGATCTACCAGGTTTATTCGTAAATATGTATTTATATTTATCCACAACAGATTTGAATTGATCGTTAAAAAAAGCCATTGAGTTAATATCTGTATGACAGTTAAGATTTGGATCACATAAATCGATAGATTTTGATTCTAATTCCTTGACAAATGAAATGCTATTTTGTGAATTAATTTGTAACCGTATAGGATTTTGTAAAATATTGAATAGTTCTTGATAAAATCTAGCCCAATGATTGGATTTTGTACATCTTCTGATATAACGAATTCATACTCGAATGTGTTTTTTAAAACATTTATGTAAATCGTACATTTACGTTTTCCGCCTATTTTTAATTTTTGACCAGTTATAGAGGTAAATTCATTATCATATGATTTATTTGATTTAAAATAAGATGGTAAAAATGAGGCTGACGATCCTGTGTCTACCAGACATGATATTTTGTTATTGTCTATTATAGCTTCTATAAAAAATAATGGAACGTAATCATTATTATTTATTTGACTATTACAGTAATTATACAAATGACCTTTTTTCCACATACTACACAAAATGGTTCTATATGTTTGAATGGACAAGATTTTGAGATACATAATCCAGTTAAGAATTGTTCGCATATAGAATATTTTTTGTTTACATTATGCATCGTTCGATCATTATTGGCTCTATACTTTGAATTGAACCTTGTATCAAAATTAGTTTTATTATACGTGCTTTTCTATATCATTTTCCAATGGGAGGATTAATTTCAACCAATTTGGCTAATTTATCAATATCCGTTGCAAGGTGGACAATACTAGTATAAACTGACAGATTAGTTTGTTTAATTGATTATAACACAAACATAACAATCAAATCCTCTTTATTTTTTTCATTTTCATATACCACATTAATAAGTGATTTTACATTTCATATAAATTAACGTATTGGAGGTTTATATTTTAAATTTGCTAACTCTCTTGTAGCTTCACATACCGTCTTGACTTTTTCCCCTTCATATTGCTGCAATAAATCGAGCAAGATGATAACAGTTTCTGGAGTTTTTTCGTCCAGTACGAGTTTTCTAATTTGAATATTCGATGAAAATATAATTGAAATGACCTTATCGGTTTCCAATTGGTTGCAAGTTTTCGACCAAAGTTCGATTGATTTTCTCCAAGTCTCAAAATCGTTATCCAAAACTGGAATTGGAAATTTCAAGTTATATACGTTCTTTATATCCATATTTCAATACTTTGTATTTTAAATATAATTGTAGTGAGTTTCGATAAATATTTAATAACACAAAATTATATTTAAAAGTGTTTGATAATTTTATATATAGAGAATGTCTTGAGTAAATATTGATAAAGGTAAATGTTTATATTCATTGCGTTGTTATGTACACTCTACATAACCAATGGTTAATTTCAATAATTTTATAAAAAAGTCAAATTGTGTTCATATTCATTGACGACTTTCAAACAGATCAAACACGAAATTTTATATTTTGATGAATTTAACTTTTTAATTTTATACGAAAAAATTTTTATTTATTTTATTATTTTAAAATTTATCGCCTTCATTTTTATTATTTTATTTTATTATTGATTGGAAATTGTCACTGACTTGAATGAAGTTAAAAATGACTCGATTGAAATTGACTTGTTTGAAGTGTAAACCCTGTATATAAGTTAGGATTTTTTAAAAACTTAATTACTTTTATTCGCAAGTAAAACATATTGTCGAGTCACCTTCAATTTTTTATCAATATCTTTAACAATTTTGAGCCAATCCTTCAAATTATCAAAGCTAGTAGAATTGGTCAAATCATATACAAAAAAAATGATCTAAAGATTTTTAAACATAAAAATAGAAACATAAAACATTGGTATATGGAATGACATGTTCTAAGAAAGAATTATCAATAAAACTGGATGTGAGATCCCACAAATTGAGAACAATTTTTTTTTCTGTGGATGAGAGTTTAATTTTCTTTTCAACAAAATTGATACAGTTTTGATTTATTTTAAAATTTTTGGTTAATGTAGTGTCCAAACCAAATAACGCGATGCTAGTCTAGATTTTGTTTTAAATAAACTTTTAAAATCAACTTTTCCGCATGATTCGTCTCCCAATAAGATGGCTTTAACACTCTCAAAACTACTTTTAATAGTTTGCGTAAATATCGGATTATACATAACAATAATTCATTACAAAGATTACATATCTAGAAAATTCAAGTAGTCAAAACGATGAAAACATGGATATTGTTAATAAATTTAGTTCAACATTTCAAATCATACAAATATTTACAATTTGTTCAAATAAATAGTAATTATAAAAATTACTAAACCTAATATGAATGATACGTGGTTCAGCGAAAATTGGGTAATAATCAATTAAAACTCTATAAAAGTATTTTAGAACAATTCAAAATATTTTCTTACCTATATCAGTCAATCTATTACAGTATGTGATATAGAAAAATCCTTTTTTAGAGAATTTTGCTCATTAAATAAGGACCATTTCGCTAAAATCAAAAAATTAGCAATTACATACTCCAAAAAATTTTCACATCTCGAGTAATTTTTTGCAGTTTCAGTTTATATTGACAATTAATATAATTTATTCAAATTTTCCAATACATGTAGTTGTGATAAACTTAATTTATATGTTAATTTTGAAAGATGGTTACATTATTTAAAACTTTAAAAAGTAAAACCATCACTTTATTTTTATAAATTTTTAGGATTTTTTTTAAACTTTTAAATGTTGTAAATACATTTTATTTTATTGGAAGCACAAGCTAAAAAAATTTTGGAATCACTGATGTATATCCTAAAGTGTAACTATTTCAATACAATTATATTTAAAAAATGATTTACTATAACACATTTGCACCAAATCAGACCAGACACTTTTAAGTCCATTTTTATTTTTTAATGTTATCCTTTTCAGTATATGTAATATTCTATATTAACTTGACACATTATGAAAACCCTCTACACTTGATAATTTTATTTTTAGGCGCTCAGATTGTGATTCTTCTAAATTCATTATTGATAGTGTTAGCGAATATTATGATAATCTTTATAAAAAAATTGATGAATCTACCAAGCTAATTTTTTCTGAGTGTGATAATGATTTTAATGAGAATAAAGAATCTCGCAAACAGGTATTTTTATTAAAATTTCAAATTTATTTCTAAAATTTAGATTACCTCTGAACTCGAAAAGGAAAATAAATCTATTGAGACTTTGCGATTAAATGCCGATAAACAGAAAAAAATTTATCACAAATCTCATAAAGATTATGAGAAAGCTATTGCTTTAAAACGTAAAGCTGATAATTCTATGGATTTAAGTAGAGCTGAAATCCAACGCGTAAGTAATGTTTAAAAAATATCTGCATTTTCTATTAACAGTCACTTTTTAGAGATTTTAAATTATTACATTTTTCGGATTTTTTCGGACCAAACTACAAATTGCATTTTTGGTTTATTTTTTATTCCAAAACTCACTCTATAGTCTTATTTTGGAAAAATTACCATAAATTCATAAAACTGACTATCTTTCAAATGTATGGTTTTAGGATTTTTGGTTAAAATATTCAAATTGATATCTAAAGTGCGTAGTTTTCGACATACTGAACAAGGTATCGCCCACTTGGAATGCATATATTGGAATATGAATTTGAAATCTAATTAAATTATATTTTGTAGTACCGAACAAACATGGATAACAAAAAACAATTATTTTCATTAAGTTGTGCAAAATATAAAGAAAATGTTAATGAATATAACAACAAAGTCAGTTCTGTAGCTAACGATGATGGTATAAATCGGATGAAAGTGACGAATTGTCTAACTCCAATAAAAGTTTGTTTAGAATTTGCACAAATTAAACCAAGCTAGGATTAATCAACACATTAAATTTACAAAAAATATATTTACTTTAATATTTTGTGAAATATTTAATGTTGACGCAAATATTTTCCATAATATCGTTTCAAATTTTCAAAACAAATTTAACATTGAAGACGATTGTTACAAGTTTGGTGTTCAATTTAATAGTAACAATAAGCCACCAGATTATATACAATTTGATAAATTACCAAATGAGTATGCTAATGAAAGCACATCTACTACATCAGAACCATTACCCATTGAAATTACCAATGAACCCGAACACCTTAAAAAACCAAAAAAATGGAAATCTAGAGATAAAATCAAAAATAGACCTTCGTCCAATACATCCGTGGAAAAGCTTACCACTAAAGTAATTTTTTAGAATTGAAGTTAATTTAAATATATTGCAATTCATTTCATTCAATCACATATATAATTAGATTGATGAAACGTATGAAGATATTAGAGACATCTCCGAAAGAATAAACAAACTAGAATTAAACCTAAATGACCACCGTTCTACAGTTGAAAAAAATGAAACATCCATGTATAATTTTAATCCTAAATTGTTATTGTTTATCGACCTGGAAAATTTCGTTTAATATCTTTCGGATAATCCTAACAAATTTATTTAAATTTTTAATGATGTATTACTTTGCCATTTTTTTTGTATTTGTTCAGGCTTACAGTAAGTAAAATTTCTACTGAGGGTCCGAGAAAATTAATTAATTTTTATCTATGTACAAATATATATTATACCATTCATTTTTCAATCTTTTGCTTCACAAATTTTTTATATGTATTTTATATTTATCAAAACATAAATATTACCTGTTTTCAACCACCATGAAGATGGCGCCTTTAATAGCATAGTCACGAGTAGATTTATTTATTAATTTGTACATTGCGCGTTGTTATCATAACATTTTATTGGCTATTGATAATTTTTTCGATAATTTCCAAGATGATAATTTTAGCGCAATTTTATAAAAACTTAACAGGTAATGTATTTATTTATATATATATTGTATAAATATTGTATTAATGTTTCCCAATTTTTTGAAATTGTAAATTTATAATTTAAAAATTGTAGACAAGCTTTGGTAAAATTGCGAAATGTTTACGTCAATAGCCCGTCTATGGGTAATGCTGCTGAAATTGAAACAAAAATAAAAGAGCTAATTGAAGAAACTAACACAATGAATGAAAAAATTAGAAATTATGAAGTAATAATACTTATATTCTAGTTAAGTTTTGTTTTTATAGTTATTTAGGATTATATTACACCTTTGAAATCACAACTTAGTGGAAATGCTCCGTATTTTTAAATAAATTATAAATATTTATTTTAATTCAGAAATCAAACCCAAGAATACCAAACAGAATCAAACGAAATCGATGCTTTTGGCGCTTATGAATATGATGGTATTATTCTTAATCAATTCTTGGAATTTATGATAATAAACTTAATATTCTTAAACCCAACCATTTTTACTTAAATCCAACTATTTTTACTAAAAATCAAAATTTACCAACCTTTAAGGGAAAAATCCCAATTTTACCAACCCTTATGGGAAAACCCACTTTTACTAACCTTTAATGGAAAAACCGAGTTTTTGTTTTTGAGTTATATCATCCACTACAGACCCAAATTAAAACTGAAATATTAAGATACCATATTACAAAAAAATTAGAAATATTATATGGTGTACTAGAGAATATTTTTTTATGAGAACAAATAAAATGTAATTATGGCAATAGTAGAGTATTTTAATATATTTTACAAAAGCATTTTTTGTCAGTTTCAATTTAAATACTGAAAATTCAATATTTCTACTCTCAAACCATCTAAAATACTGACGCGATAAATACTAGCCATTTTTAATACTAAAATTTTATTTTGTTTTAAAAAGTTTTTTGTTTCATCAGTTTAAGTAAGTATTAAAGCGTTTATAACTTGTTTATCGATAATCTTTCTATTTGAGAACTTCATTTTGTTTTGTTTGTGATATTGAGTTTTTATGAGATACTCAGCAATTCTGTAAAACTGGATTTTTGTTTTAAAGGTTATTAAAACTAGAATTTTCCTTTTAGGGTTGATAAAACTGAATTTTTCCCGTTAGTGTCGGTAAATTTATATTTTTAGTAAAAATGGTTGGATTTAAGTAGACACCCTATAATAAATAATACATACATATAAAATCATTACAATGTATTGCAATGTCTAAATGTCAAACTATTTTTGAAGCATAATGAATTACAAAATGCAGAAACGTTTCTCTAAAGCTCAAAAGCAAATATAAAAATACTGTAAAATTATGTAACGAAAATGGTACCTAACCCCTTTACACATCCTTGTTGACTTATAGTTCAACATGTAAGTATAATATTCAACTATAGTTGAACGGGATACTCGCGCCACTCGAGTGTTAGAATTCCCTCTGCTGTAATGAAATGGCTAATTTGATGGTGTATTGAGTAGAAATTGTTTTGCATACCGAGAAATTTTGTTTTATATTATAACATGAGATTTAACTACATAAGATTTGTATAATCATTTATAATTAAAATTTAAATTGAATATAGGTCAAGAAGAAGGAACAATACCCGTAGTAGTTGGTGAAAATTACAAAATTTTAGTTTATGAAGAAACTGAAGGATGGTCAAGAGTAAGAAATTCAAGTGGTTGGGAAGGCTACGTTCCTTCAAATTATTTGACATACGATTAGCACATTCGTTAAACTTTAAAATGCATTCAATTTATTTATTGAACCATACATTAATAAATTTATTTAATTAATTTATGTTTATTTTTAATGGTTAATACGACATAAATTAAGTAAAAACAAAACAATTACAATTAGTTAGGTGAAATTATAACAATTAAAACACTTAGTATGCATAGTGTCGTTAAGAAATTTGGTAATTAACATTTATTAATAGATTTATTTACACGATTTGTGTAAAATGAATACCGATAAACGTGAATCCCGAATTTACGGTATTTTAACAACAGATGAATATAATCATTACAAGCCATCTCAATTGCCGTTCTCAGCGATTTGGGAAGGTAAATCCTATAAACCCTGTATTAACATTAGGTTTTGAATCTCATACGTCGGCACACGGAATTCCACATATTTATAATGCCATAGGTTTGAACTTGTAACTTAATATTATCCCATTTTATTCTAGGACCAATTAAAAAGGTTGTGTGGTTTTCTCTGTTCATAGCCGCCTTAATTGGCTTAAGTTACAATACCTATCTTTTAGTAGACAAGTATTTACAGTACAATGTAAATGTTTTGGTCAAACTGAGGTACGAAAGAAATTTACTCTATCCAGCCGTAACAGTCTGCAACAATAATCCTATTCGCAAATCATATGTAGAGTACGATTACAGATTTAGTAAATATATGAACATTGATGACGGAATTAATCAAGATTTTATTTCCACTGCATTGGTTAAAATTCCTCAAGATGGTAATAAATTTCTAAAGGAAACTATATTTTTAGATTCCTATACAGATATACCCGCTGATAAAGTAACCCTTTTTGAGAAAATTTTTGGAAATTCAATGATACTTCCTAATCCATACGCTAGCCAGTTTAATAGATATTTTGAAAAAAACTATCCACTTCACCAACTAACTAGCCTTCCCACCTATGGGATAGAAATTGAAAACAATGGTTATTTTATTTTTTATTGCAAATAATTTTTTTCCAAAAGAAATGTACAAAACTTTGGATGATTTGTATTCCAATGTTCACTTTGACAAGTCAGAGTTTATTTCCAGCAGTTTTGCAAATGGAGATATATTCGATGACAAGGGACGAGTCTCCAGAAAAATGATTGATAATAAACGTTTCAATTAAAGTTTTTTTGCGTAATCTAATTTATAGATAAAGTCATGTATGAGATTCATAGATTACCCTTGATAACTAAGCAAAAAATTGGGTATCAATTTGAAGATTTCATCGTTGATTGCTCGTATAATGGTTACGTTTGTCTTAAAAAGTAATTTTTTTCTTGGTCCTTAATTATAATGATTATTACATTTTTAAATAAAACAATTAATGGTACATTTTAGTGATTTTGTTGAATATTACAGTACAAGTCATGGTATAATACACATTATATTTTTTTAAATACTTTTATTAGGAAACTGTTATACGTTTAATTCCGGTAATCATTTAAGTATATTTATTAAATGTAAATAAATTAGGTTGGAACAAAAGTCATCCAATTTACAGAAGCAATAAGCCCGGCCCTTTGTATGGTTTCTATTTTATTTCAATTTTTGAATGCGACATTGAAGACGGTTTTAGTGTGGATTGGTTCCCAAACTTTAAAAAAATTTGACTATTTCGATTATTATTTTTAACGGAACTCTACCTACCTCAGAATTCACTTTGGAACCACTGCTCTAAATACTGTTTAAAATAACCCAACCCTTTACTGTTGTTAATAAATTTCAAATAGGACTAACTCTGATATTATTCATTGATCAATTGCAATACACACCATCATTAGTTACATCTGCCGGAGCAAGAGTAGTAACTCACCCTCAAAATATTATGCCGTTTCCAGCAGATGAAGGTTATAGTGTGAGTCCAGGAAAAACTACAAATATAGCCGCAAAAAAGACAAGTATCAAAAGGGCTGGTGATATTTACTCTGAATGTGCTTATACCAATACAATCAACATCACACGGAATATATTTGAAGAGTTGTATCCCGTTAGATACAATACTGCGGTAAGTTTTATTTTTTTACAAAAAATTAAAATAAACAAAATCAAGTGGAGTAGTTCTGGCATAGCTTTCCAGCCTTGTGCGAACATTTAACAATAGTAACAAAAAATTTTACTGTAACAGTTGCAGTGTAATTAACAAAAAATAAAAATTTTCAAAGAATAATTTTTCATTTTCGTTGAAAGGGTTGCAATTTGAAAAACCGCTGACAATAAATGACATTTAAAAAGTTTGCAATTTATCTCAATTTCTATAAATTAGATGTGTTTCAAAACTTGCTATCAAAAATTTGTGATTAAGAATTGTAATTGTGCTGATCAAGAATTGCCAAAATACGGTAGTGCCTTCAATTACGTTGACGTGGGAAACTGCAGATTAGAAAATAAAACCGAATGTAATCTTTCAACAATCTGATGTAGTCAAATATAAAATTCCGCACGACCCCCGCTCAAGGCTAAAATTAATATCTTTATCCAGGTCGAACTAATATATATTCAAAATATTTTAATAAAATTGACTTATTTTTAAATGTGACTAGCCTTGATCATGGTGGATTCGACGATTTATAAGTTACATACGTTTAGATGATTGCCTAATTTCCATAAAAAAAAGATATGAAAAAAATGAGCTAGCATGTCACTGCCCTTCACCTTGCGAGTATGTGTTGAAAATTAGTATACATTAATTTTAAATTTAGAGAAACAACATTTTCGTCAACCATCTCAACATCATATTGGCCCAATGTCAATTATAAAGTTTTATTTATTAAAATTACATAATTATAAATGGATGTCTACTTGAATCCAACCATTTTTAATTCAGTTTTACCAACCCTAAAGAGAAAAACCCAGTTTTACTAACCCTTCATAAAGTTTTTTTATCCAAATTACATAATTATAAATGGATGTCTACTTGAATCTAACAATTTTTACTAAAAATGGTTGAATTTAAGAATATTCTCATTATAAATTATAATTTTAGGATACACTGATAAAAGCAGTATCAAAAAATAAAAAAATTAAACATTTATTAAAATTAAATAAGGATAACCTAGTTAGTAATATAATGGAAGTAAAAGTATACTATCAAGAATTTAATTATGAAACAATTGTGGAATTACCCGAATATCAAGTAATTTTTTAAAATTTTGTCAAATTTAAAAACCGTTTAGATTTTCCAATTGATTTCCGATTTAGGTAAATTGATAATAAAAACAAATCATTTTTACATTTAGGTGGTATATTAGGATTATATATAGGATTTTCTTTATTGACAATCTTTGAATTTTTGGAATTGATGATGGATATGCTATATGTCATGGCGTCGAGGCCATGTAATAAGATTAGTGATGTTCAACAAACGACCAAAGATGATTCAAAAATCCAAAATCCTAAAATGAAACTTAATTCTTCATGGAATATATCCGTTGATCCATGAAAGTATCTGCTAAAAAGCGATTATCTGCTCTAGTTATTTCATTTTGATCAAAATTTAAATAAATATCGATAAAATGTTTTAACAAAATTATCCATAATATTGTTTAATGGACATTAAGGTAATTGGTCTGGATGTTGATTTTGCTGCACCACCAATTTTTGTATTTGTTTAAAATTTTGATGAGTCGAGTTTTGACACCAAGTAAATATTAAACTCTCGGTTGTAGTCAAGTTTGCACCACAATTTTCCATTCTACGAATTCCAATGGATCTAACGTAAATTTAAATGCGTATAATTCTGATATATTTCAATTAACATGGCCACTTTTACCATTCATCTTAAGGGGCTTCAGTAACATTTTCATCAAGTTTGGAAATATATCCAGTACATGTATTATAGTATATTAAAAAAACCTATCCAAGAGTGATCTAGAACCAACAGCATCAACCACAACGTCTACAGCATAACCCAAATCCAAAAAATCAAACACAGACTGTTGCACGCAAACTAAATTATAAGTCAAATATAGTTAATATGTAAACTAGTATTCTCAAAATATTTACTCGCGTACCATCAACACTGTTTTTGGTCAGCGGCACGTAAATTTTTCTTTATTTAATGTCTAAATTTACCGTGAGTTTCCAATCCGCAAATATTAATACATTGTATATCTAAAAATATTATATAATATATATACTATACAAAAATACAATACCTTTATTTTTGTTTAAATCCTGAACCAATTCATCAATAGCCATTGAAAACAAAGTTTTTTTGTACATGTTAACATCTTTCATTGATAACTCGGGTACAATATTTCCCAGGCCTGAAACTAATATACATCTAAAACTATGTTAAAAAACCTTTAGGGTAGTGTTCTGTCACATATATTGGCACATTCAATAATTTTGCGGCAGTCATTAATTTTTGACAATTTTTAGTCATTATATCAAAATTTTTAATATGTGGTTCAAACTTTGTTTGTACATCACAAATCAAAAGGGCACAATTTTTAGCAATGTGATTTAATTTTATTTTGTTAAAAATCGACATGTAAATCAAATAATTTGAATTATAAATTATGGTCGTCATATCATTCTATATACAGATAAAAATCAATCGAAATTTGATACAAACGAATCAGTGACATATTGACAATATCAAATAAGTATAACCTTTATATAAATAATGGAAATTTTATAAATAAAAAATCCTCAGTAATGGAATCGATTAACTTATGAAAATATTACTGAATAAATTTATAAATAAACGAAATATTTTTCGAAAATCATAAAAAAATTTATTATCGATAAATTTAAACAGCCATATCCATTTTGATGGGTTTGTGACATTGATAATTTTTGAGAACGATATTATCCATTGTAAAATCATCAATATTAACAATCTTGGAAGGATTCAAAAATTCAATATTAGGAAACTGGTAAGGTTCTCGAACAATTTGTTGTTTTAAAGGTTCAACATGATTAACATAAACATGAGCATCTCCAATAGTGTGAATAAATTCACCAGGTTCAGTATTAGTAATATGAGCCAGCATAAAAGTTAAAAGAGAATAGCTAGCAATATTGAATGGGACACCAAGTCCCATATCTGCAGATCGTTGGTATAACTGACACGATAACTTGTTATTACAAACATAGAATTGACAGAGACAATGGCATGGGGGTAACGCCATATCCGGCAAATCCATAGCGTTCCATGAAGATAATACAATTCTCCTGCTATCCGGGTCGTTTTTAATTAAATGTATAACATTTGCCAGTTGATCCACTCCTTGTTTATCATAATTATCATCACATGTTTTGTATTTAGCACCGAAATGCCTCCATTGAAATCCATACACTGGACCTAAATCACCAGTTTTTCTATCTTTGAATCCTAAATTATCCAAAAATTCTCTAGACCCATTCTGATCCCAAATTTTAACATTTCGATTTGTTAATACATTAGAATTGGTGCATCCCGCTATAATCCACAACAACTCTTCTACAACTCCTCTCCAGAATACGCGTTTTGTAGTCAAAACTGGTATAACACCATTACTCAAATCGTACCTAGATTGTGCTCCAAATATTGATAAAGTATCAGTTCCAGTTCTATTGGATCTTTGTGTTCCATTCGTCATAATATTTTCAATCAAACGCAGGTATTGATATTCATCGTGGCTTTTTGAAATTCCGTTTGACATTTGTTCCAAGTTGATGTAAATAAGATAAATAAATTTGTACAATAATTATTCAATTCAATTGAAAATTACCTGATACAAAATTAAAACTAAATTACGCTACATATTGATAAACTATAGTAGTGAAATTTATTTTTCAAGGATGGATGAAAATTTGAAATTGTACTATACAAAATTGTTTCCTGCTGAAACTCTTTATCAATGGTTTTCTTACGGAAATACAGGTAACATTTTAAAATATAAGAAGTACTTAAATTTTAGACCTCTTTTCAAAACGAGAATTTGCATATGAAAGAAATTCATTTTTTAACAGAAATGTTGGATTTGAAAATTTACTACAGTTTAAAAATTGGCTTTCAAAAGAAATACCTATGCGAATCGACATTGGAGGTGTTTCTAATATTAAAGTAATTTATGACATTTACATTTACAATGTTTGATTTTTTAGATAGTTGATCATAAAATCATGGGTAATCATGAATATGTTGAAAAGGAAATGGTGCTCGATATTGACATGACTGATTATGATTCAGTTAGACATTGTTGCAGGTATACTTTTTTTTAATATTCAATTTAAATCCTTAATTTTAGTGAAGCAAAAATTTGTGATAAATGTTGGCCACTTATTCATATGGTTATAAAAATAATTGATGAAACTCTTAGAGGTGTTTTTATCTAACAGTAACGCTGAGACACAATATTAATCTTTGATTTTGGAAAAAATTGATAACGATTTTTATTGTATTTTGATAGATGAAAAAAATGTCTTAGAAAATTAACACAACGATAATAAATATACATTTTAGATGATTTTGGTTTCAAATTAATTTTATGGGTTTATTCGGGTAGACGAGGAGTTCATTGTTGGATTTGTGACAAAGAGGCTCGTTATTTGAGTCAGGAATCACGTGCTGCTATTGTAAATTATTTGACAATTCTCAATGTAATTTTTTTTAAATTTCGTGTCTGTTAAGATTTTAAACATGCAACTTATTTATTTGATTAATTAAATCATTAATATAGAATGATCACATTATTGACTTGACAAGTTCGTATAAACATCCATTTTTAAAGTATTTATTAATCACTTACAAAATGTACAATGTACAAATTATATTTAGACGTGCACTAAAAATCTGTAGTAAATATGTAGAATCGTACCTGATACAAGATCAAGATTTTTTAGGAAGTGAAACTAAAATGAATCATGTTTTTAAAAAATTGAATGCTGATGGTATCAGTTTAAAATTTTTACTGATAAACATTTTAGTAAAAAGTTATCTAATACAAAGTTTAAACCAACATAAATCTTCAAAAGAACGTTGGGATCAATTAAAAGTAGAAATTAAAAATTGTGCCAAGGTATTAATGACTTAAATATGAATGCAAATTTAGAAAAAATTAAACATTGAAAATTTGGACGATGAAATTATTTTACAGTACTGTAGCCCACGATTGGATGTGAATGTTTCGAAACAATTAAATCATCTTTTAAAGTGTCCCTTTAGTGTTCATCCTAAAACAGGTTAAAAAAAGATATTTCGAATTTTAAATTTGAATTTAGGTAGAATATGTGTAGCAATTGACTCCAACAATGTAGAAAAATTTGACCCATTTAATGTGCCAACCATAGAGTTAGTATAATGCTGTAAATTTAATGAATTGTATTATTTAGTCAATTAATAAAAGAAGTTAATGAAACATCAATAACAAACATGCAACAATTTTCACATTCTAAACAAACAATGCGTAATTAATTGTTTTACATAATTTATAATATTAGTTCAAATGGCCTCATCGTTGGGTCCAACCGTATTGTATTTTCAAAAATTTATTAAACAAATTGAATTTGAAAACAAACGCAAGCAATATCAAATTGATAAGAGTTTTGTAAATTAAATGTTATTCTATTTTAATAATCTGTCAATTTTATAGATGTGTTCCTTGAGCATTTTCCACTGGTGTTTTGTAAGGGATATTCCTATTAACATATTTTAAATTAAATTACACTAGGAGTCAACAGATATGATCACGTTTATATTATATACTGAATTTCCATGTTCGCTTTATACATACATGTATTTATTAAAATTATCAAATGTCCTCTACAAAATATTTTATTATTTGACTAAAAATGAATTAAAATACAGCTAGACCTGGAATTGAACCAATAGTTTATTACTTATTATTGACATTTGTGAATTTAAGAATATTTACCAGAAAAAACGATTTCTCGCTGATATATTAAGTAAATAACATAAAAGCACCATTTTTTTAGGGCGACTCCGATTCATACCACAAAATCAACCATCCGATTTACTACATTTGTAGTTACTAAATGTTTCTGGTACCTGAATTTTAAATTTACCTTTAGTAGACGGTTTTAATCTACCATCCTGTTCATAATATTCACGTATACTCACCAACTGCATACCTTTATATTCATTCACAGAAATGTATCGTTTACTCGAAATCTATAAGTAAATTTTAATATTTGTTTTTTTAAATGTCCAATTACTCTAAGCAATTTCTCGTCATTCATTTTCTTGAATAAAGTATAAAATAAAAAAGTAAAAATAACTCGAAATGTAAATATGCTGATATTCAGCAAATATCAAAACGATTTCAAATGAAAAAGTGAAAATTATAATGTATTAGGTTGACTGTTATCCACTACGTACAAACAGCACCTAGCTCTGTCGAGGGGACTTATCTAATTCTACCAAAAAAATAAATTCAATAATAAAATCTTAATTAACAATCATTTAAAGAAGTCATTACTAAACTTGAATTTCACATTACCTTTTAATTTAAAATAAATAATTCTTACTTAATTTTATTTGGTTATCATTTTTGTATAAAATTTTAAAAACAATTTTATTATCCCATTTATTAGAGATAATGGAGGGTATGATCTTAAAAATAAAACCAAAATAGCTTAAATACAATAAAAAATAAAATTGTAAATAAACCTGTATACTCAGTATCTTCTTTCAATGATTAAAAACACATTTCGGATGAATTTCACCAACATGGCAAAGCATTGTAATAAATACAAAAATGATAATAACAAAGTTATACTTTTAGTTTTAAAATAAAATTTTGAAAATGAAAATTTGAGAATGAAAAATTGAGTAGCAATGAATAAAAATCTGAAGGAATAAATTATAGATTTTCACCAATATTTCTTTATTGGAAATGTGTAGACGTTCAATGAAATTTTCTATTTTTATTTTAATTAAAATATGTGAAAAATACTGGTTGATAATATATTAAAAATTATTTTTTGCCGGGAATACGTAGATTTCTGGGATTGAAATTTTGTATTTATATCAACTGGAATAATCTCTTTTTTCATTTTCGGACAGTTAATTATTTCATATTTTTTGTTTTTGTTAAAATATTTCGGAAAAAAATATATCAATACTAAAGTCCTTTTTTGACCTTAAAAGCGTCACTTATTCAGATTGAAATTTTTTTTGTGTTAACAGGATACAACTGTACCACCTGTAATTTTTTCTCATAAATTTAGTAAAATTATATTTTTTATTTTGAATTAGGAAGTTGTTACTCATAAGTTATGAGTAGGGTTCAACGTTATAGTGTGAATCTATTTAATTATTAAAATTTTACATTTTATTATTTAAAATGGTTTGTTGTAGAAGTGATCATTTAATTTTTAGCAACTAATTTAGGCAAATTAACTGTTCTGTATGTTTGAAAATATATATCATATCTGGATTGTCGACAGTATTTAAAGGTATTCCGGAAGACACAAAAGCTTTTACTAGCGTTTCATGTACATTAATTTTTAATTTGTCTTCTTTAGTATCATCATTTGAAAAAATGAAATTTTCTTGATGTTTTTCGCTTTTCATATGCATTTGTAAAACAGATTTTCCATGGTTCTGTGTCGTTTTAATATCAACCTGACACACTTCACAAAACGTGGAATTGTTTTCTTGTGAAAAATAATCAACTGAATTTACAAATAAATCACGTGAGGATGTTTTCGTATTTTTTGATCCTGAAGTTTTACTCATTTCAATATGGTTTAAAATTTATTGTGTGCATCTATTTTTTGGCTTGTAAATATATAACATTAAAAGCCTTTAAATACATATACGAAATTTAAATTATCAACAGTTATTACTTTTATATTTTTAATTAATATTATAAAATAATTAGGTGTTTTAGTAACATCATTATCGTGTAATTGAAGTATTAAATAGGTTCCCACAAAAACGTTGAACTCTATTTATAAGTCATAAGAATTGGTAAAATCGGATTTTTCAAAAAAATATTGGAAAAAGATGATATTTCCGCTGCAAAACATTGTTACTCACAAGAATTGCTAAAATTAGATTTTTATTTTGGGGTTGAAATATAAAGATTTGATAAAATTGTGTTTGTCAAAAAAAAGGGATTTTCCATAATAAAGGAATTTAAAATTGTAACTTTTATTAATAATAGGATAAAAGTGGGATTTTTAAATAATAATGTACCGTGGTCTAGGCATTGGGATAAATACCCAACATCTGACAAATCTATTAAAAATTAAAAAAGTTTATAATGTTTTTTAAATCTCACGGACCCAGGAATGGTTTTGGACCACCAAGATCTCAATCAGGAACCAGTGATCTAAGTATTTAACGAAATTTTTGCATACAAATTTGTATAAACCAAAAATTGCGATAATAAAAATATTTTTTATGGTAGAAAATATCAATTTAGTACAAACTGCAACTATAAATTTGAAAATCAATGAACTTAAAAGAAAAAAATCAGCTTATTGCTTAAAATACAGATCGTAGATGACTTATCACGGTATTTATCAAAGCATAAACAAAAATTCATTTGTTAAAACTACGATATAGAATCATTCACACTTATGATATAAAAAAATCATAATTACTTTTAACAATAATCTTATCACTGAGTTCAATAACGACGATACAAAGATAACAATAAATTTTCATGAAAAATTAGTGACAAAATTAATGTTTTATCTAATCAAAAATCAAATGCAGAGTAGCAAACTTTTATAATTAATGTCAAAATTATGTCGAGAAAACACATGATCCTGATTCTTATCATTGATTTATTTTAAAGTAATGCAGAAATATTAATATTGAGTTTTTTCTACATAATTCAAAATGTAGATAATTAATATTGCTACAAGTTTCAATCTCAACCTAGTCAGATACAATATTCGTAATGGTATACCTTTATCTAATAATCAATTAATAGTAAAGCAAAATCTAACAATGTAAACATTTTTCTAGAATCTGGATGAATCACTTGGGAAATAAATTAAATACATTTCAAATTCACTTTAAAATTAAAAATTTGTCGAAAATAGCATTGCTAACATTTATTTTCCTTTATTGGGTTTCTAAAGAACTTGGTTGATATCATTGAATCTCAGCATATTCATAAAAAAATTTATTTTAATTAAAACATTCATCAATTTTATCAGTATGTTCTTTAACTTTCTCCCATTGTTCTTTGGTTAGAGATATACCTTAAAAATAATGTAAATAGATTAAGTCAGTTGCCCAAATCTTTTTGATTATTGAAATTTTGAGCTGTGCGGCCAAATATAATGATACTAGGTTGACTTTTATGTACTACGTAGAAACAGGACCTAGCTCTGCCGAAAGCACATTTTTCGAAATTCTAGGGTTGTTTTCATTAAAAAAAAACGGTAATTTGGGGTTTGGGCCCTGAAGATATAATTTTTTTAAATTTAAATTTATCATAATGTTTATGATTTTAAAATCCGTATCAACATATATATTTTTTTAAATTCTCCAACTCGTTTGATTTTCGAAGAGGGACATTGGGGTTTTTGATCCGTAAGATGTGAGATTGAAATTATGGTTGCGAACACCCCGGAAAAAACTGAAATGTGGACTTTATAAAAATCTAAGACGGGTAGTTATTTAAATAAAGCTGAGAACACACAGACACACACACAAACAAAAATCGTGTAGCATATTATATAAGTTAGGAAATAGTATTCCTCGTTTTTGACTGCATATTGGGACCGGACAAAATAACTCTGAAATAAAGTATACCTTTTCGACCAGGTTTTAATTCTCCATCCTGTTCATAATATTCTCGAATATTAACAAATTGTTTACCCTTAAACTCACTAACAGAAATGAAACGAGATTTTGAAAGCTAAAATAATAAGAAAATGAAATAGTGAAATTAAGATAATTACCTCATATAATTTTTCGGCGGTCATATTACTTATATAAATCGAGTAATTGATAAAATAAAAACTAAACCAGTGTAAATAAATAAAATAAATGTACCAAGCAGACAATCTGATTGCGCACTTTTTTGTTGATAAGCACTTTTTATAATTATATAAAGTTTAAATTATATTAAAAATAACCTGAAAATGTCATTATCAAAAATCTGTGGTTTGGATGAAACTATTGCAAAAATCACACAAAAAGATTCGTCCAATGAAGAAAATGTAGATTTTGAAAGACCCTTATTATGCAAGCCCTTTTTGGTTTGAATTACAATAATTTTAAAATTAATTTCAAGGGGTTCAACCAATCCAAAGTAAAATTCAATTTTAATCGTGGTACGACCACATTGGCATTTGTTTATGGGAAAGGGTTGGTTGTTGCAGTGGATTCGAGAGCTACAGCTGGAACATGGATTGGTTTTTAATTTAAAAAAAATTTCTTATTATAATTAGCTTCTGGGTCGGTGAAAAAAGTAATTAAAATTAACAAGTATTTGTTGGGTACCATGGCCGGTGGTGCTGCAGATTGTTCATTTTGGGAACGTGTTTTAACGACAGAGTGCAAGTACATTTTGATTTTAAAAATTGTCAGTTAAATTTTAGCTTGTATGAACTACGAAACAAAAAAAGAATTACAGTTTCCGTTGCATCGAAAGTTTTGGCAAACATGGTTGGACAATATAAAGGAATGGGTTTATCAATGGTTTGAAAATATTTTAAAAATTGATTTTTTAATTTAATCTTAAATAGGGTACTATGGTTTGCGGAGCTGATCATAAAGTACTATTTTGACTTAATTTACAATATTAATATTTTAGGGAATGCAAATCTATTATGTAGATAATGATGGAGTAAGGTTGACCAATGATATTTTTTCTGTTGGTTCGGGGTCCACTTATGCCTACGGAATACTGGACAATGGATACAAATGGAACCTAACCAAACCGGAAGCTATAGATCTAGGTAGAAGAGCAATTTATCATGCAACACATCGTGATGCTGCCAGTGGTGGCGCCGTGAATGGTTTCATTTCATGATTAATTTATATACATCATTTTAGTTTATCATATCAACGAAAATGGTTGGGAATTTATCTCAAATGATGATGTAGGAAAACTGCATTATGCATACAAAACTAAAATTTAATTAAAATCGTTTTTTTGCTTTAAATAACTTTTTCAAAGAGTTTTTCTAAATTTAAATATTATTAACAATTTCGTCAACGAACATTATAAAACCTTTTTCTTTTTTTGCTGATAATCTACATTCAAACTATCCTGCTCAATTGCACCTTTTTTTGATTCGAGTATTGGTGTTCCCGTTAATTTAATGTTTTGTGAAGGTGGAGCAGTCATTAATTCTAATGGATAGTTGGATTTTAAATGATTTGGACATATTTTGTTTCGTTTTTGAAGTTGATCAATTCTCTTCAATGATATGTTATCTTGAGATGTTGATATTGGGGATGGTGTAAAATTAATGTTATTTATTTTCGTGTTGATGGCGTCCAAATAAATGTCCTCATTAGATTTCATGTTTGTGTTTATCGAGTTACCCACAAAATATGTCGTATCTATATTTCAAATTAATGTAATAAGACTTCAATGAAGGTATCCAGGCGTAAAATAGTCACGTTTTTTATGGCATGATTTATATTTGAAAATATATATGTAACAAAAACATTCGGTAATTTTCTTGAAGCCAATAAAAACGTGGACCGTAAATTGCCCAACCTCTGATTTATGTATAAGTATATTTTTTACAAAATTAAACCTTGACCGCTTTCATTCAAATCAAGGTCTTTACATGGTATAGGTAGATTATCACCATTGAAAAATGTCATTGGTTGAACAGGATTAAAAATTTCACCTAAAATAATAATATAACTAAAGGTAACAAATTTGTTATGACTATAAATATTAGATCCCTCGGGCGGGTCGAACATAAAGTTTTTTTAAATATGAATAAGTTAAAAATTGAAAATGTTTCATTTACAAAGATTTAAATCAATTTTTTTGTATTGGTACCAATTGTCCACCTTTGCTGTCGATGTTAACCCTTAGACGTTTTGATTATTTTTTTACATGAAATACACACTTGGTTTATATTTCGAAAACGGAAGATTTGGTCATGGTCGAAGATGTTACCAGAAAAATTAAAAAATTGATTTATTTCTGTAAAATAATTACTTAAAGTTGACACATGTTGGGATTTTATCCCAAAATAAAATTTTATCATTAGAAGACTGTGAAATTATTATTTTAAAAATTCCACTTTAATCATACCATTAACAATATTTAATAAAAAATACCATTTCAAGTCCTTTATATAAAAACCCTTCTCACAATTTTTCAAAAAACGTTTTAATTCAACCCCAAAATAAAAAATTCAATTTTATCAACTCAGTATTACGTTAAGGTAAAATCTCTTTTCCTACATTTTTTTGAAAACTTCGATTTTACCAAACCTTACCAGAAAAAATTGTTAATCCAACACAAAATAAAAAACCAAAATTTTAGCAACCATGAAGGAAAAATCCTTTTTTCCGAGTGATTAGTTCTAAACATTAAAAATTTGTGAGACTCACAAGCGTGGCGAACATTCAGTTGAGCGATGTATTGTTAGAGCGACATAATTATAGATTTTGCTAATTAATCATATTATTTATTTTTTCAACCAATTTTTAAACATTTTGAAGATAATTTTGGGGTGAAAATTTAATAGGGTTTTTAAGGGAAACTTATTTTCACCCAATTTTTCAAGATTTTGAAAATAATTTTGGGACCAAAATTTGATACGGTTTTTAAAGGTAAGCTTTTTTCATTTTCATTTAACATTTTAAAGTACCTTTAAAATCTTTAAAAATTGGATAAAAAAAATGTTCATTTGAAAAACTCCACAAAATTTAGGTCGAAAAATTATCATAAAAATATTTAAAAATTGGATTAAAAACCAATCAAATTTTAGACCCAAAGTTATCTTCAAATTGTTTTAAAATTGGATGAAACTTTTTCCCTAAAGAAACCCACAAAAATTTCTTGAAAAAATCAATATGATAAATTAGTAAGATCAATGATTATGTCGCTCTAGAGGAGTGACCACTAAACTACAGTCCAATTGCATTTTATCCGGCCTGCGAATAACAAATATAATACAAAATACACCGGTAATATCTTACAAATTATCATATATCATCGACTTAGATGTTAAATATATACTATCGACTTGTCATTTCTAGATCATGAGAAACTTATTAATTTAAATTTTACATCGTAATTTAAAATACCGTCATGTATATTTTCCATCTGACCCGCTGATATTTTCTAATTATTCCGGCCCCCATGTCAAAACGTTTGGTGGACACTGTTCTAGAGAGTAGGCTCCACAAGCGTCATTGTATTCAGTTTACATTTTACAAATGAATCATTTATCCATTTAAAAAAATTTCGTGATCGTATGGATCATAACTAAATAAAAAACGTGAAAAATTATGACGGAAACGAGTGTGTAAGAATTTGAGAATCACCCTTGAGGAATACTAATTATAAAAGTTTTGACAAACCTAAATAAAATTTGGTTTCATTGATTTTCTGATAAGGAATATTATACACCTGGGGATTTAAACCAACAAAATCAAAAACATTGTTTTCTTGACTATCAACAGTTTGTTCCTTGCTAATGTTGGTTGCGGTTAACGTCGAATTTTGATCACAATCAAAAATATGTGACAATTGTTGTTTTAGATTTAGATACAAATTATCAAAATTTTCATCAAAATCAGACTCAGAATGGTCTTTGAGATTGTAATTTGAATCATTCGGAACTATTGATATCAATTTCTTTAATTTCGAACAAATATTTAATTTATAATTGTTAAAATCGTATAAAATCTCCTTCATTTTAGTTTCACAATTTCGTATATCATCACTTTGTTGGCAACTTTTTAAATTGATCAAACTAATCTCATCTTTGGATGAAATTAGTTCATTTTTCAATATATCGTAATTTTGAACTTTTTTTTGAATTTTATCGAGACCATTTTGAATTAAAATTAATTTATTGTTTATAATTAAAAAGTAATTGTTAAATTCAGATTTTTTATCGTTTAAAACCAACATAATACTATCCAATAAAGCGATTATATTTTCATTTAAAAAATGCTTTGATTTTGACTTGCATTGTTTTAATATTTTTATTTGGTTTAATGCTTCATATAGTAATTGTCTCGTATCAAGTATTTTGTTTTCTTTTTCTTTCAGACAATCATTTAAAATTGATGCTTTTGATATCAAAACTTGTAATTTATTAGTCATTTTATCAGTCCAGTCAAAAATTTCTTTTTCTTTTAAATTTGTAATGACCTTATCTGATAATGTTTCAACAATTATATTAAACTTTTTTTTCCAACACAAAGTTTTCTCAGAATGTGATTCAGCAAGATGGTGTACAGTTTCATTATGATCTTCCAATTTTTCAGCATAAGCATCCGTCATTGCTTTCATCATTGATTTTAAATATTCTGTGGTTTTCAATGAACAGTTTAATTTATCTTTTAATATATTTACATCAATTATTTCGTCATTCTTTTTTTGAATAATCATACACAATATAACTGATTTTATTATTAAAACCTGCAATCTATCAGCCATTTTATTAATATAATCTAAAATAGACATTTTGTTGAAACTGCTGACAAAATTTTTTGATAATGTCTCAAAAACTTTCGGTATTACGTTAAACTTCTTTTTCCAAAGCAAAATTTCATTAGAATGTGATTCAGCAAGATTGTTTAAAGTTTCATTGTGATCTTCAAGTTTTTCGGCGTAATCATCCGACATGATTTTCATCATTAATTTTAAATCTTCTGTTGTTTTCAATGAACAGTTTAATTTTTCATTTAATATATTTACATCAATTATTTCATCATTCTTTTGTTGAATAATTATACATAATATAACAGATTTTATTATTAAAACCTGCAATCTATCAGCCATTTTGTCAATATTATCTAAAATAGACATCTTGTTGAAACTGTTAACAAAATTGTTTGATAATGTCTCAAAAACCTTTGGTACTACATTAAACTTCTTTTCCCAAAACAAACGTTCATTAGAATGTGATTCAGCAAGATTGTTTAAAGTTTCATTGTGATCTTCAAGTTTTTCGGCGTAATCATCCGACATGGTTTTCATCATTAATTTTAAATCTTCCGTAGTTTTCAATGAACAGTTTAATTTTTTTTGTAAAATATTTATATCAATTATTTC
Organism: Intoshia linei; assembly: GCA_001642005.1. Classification (NCBI taxonomy): domain Eukaryota; kingdom Metazoa; phylum Orthonectida; family Rhopaluridae; genus Intoshia; species Intoshia linei. The sequence continues at coordinate 12,819 of LWCA01000235.1, read as the reverse complement.
GTCATTCTTCTGTTGTAAAATTATACACAAAATAATAGATTTTATAATTAATACCTGTAATTTATCAGTCATTTTATCAATGTTATCTAAAATGGACATTTTGTCTATAAATGCAATGAAATTGTTTGATAATATTTCAAAAACTTTTGGAATGACTTTAAACTTTTTTTCCCAAAGCAAACGTTCATTACAATGAGATTCAGTAAGATTCCTTATAGTTTCATTATGATTTTCAACATTCTCAGTGTATTCATCCGACATAGTTTTGATTATTGAATTGAAATTTACTCCATATTTAACAATATTTGAACAATCATTTATACTAGAATTCAATGTATCGAAAATATTTAAATTTATAGACTTCCCTTCAATGTCCTTCAATTTTTCAAAAACAACATTAAAAGTTTTTTTAACATTTTCAACAATATGATCATATCTTATTTTAAGTGTGTCGAAATTATATTTACAGTGTTTTGTTTGAATTTTAAAAGTTTTTAATTTTTCACTAATGTCATTGATTTTAACATTTAAACTTGTTGAAATTGTATCTAAAGAGTCAATTTTTGTAAAATTATCAACTATATATTGATATTTTAAATTTTCCTTTTTCAAAATTTTTGAAATATGAAAAGAATTTTTTCTTTCATTTTCAACATTCTGTGCTAGTAATTTTTTCAAATTACTAATATTTTCTACATATCTACAATTTTTTGTGTTTATGTGAATAATTTCATTAGATTTTTCTTCGATCACATCATTTTTTTCTAAAATTACATCTTGCAGTAATTTCATTTTTTCCATTAAATCATTTTCTTTATCTTTTAAAGAAATTAATTCCAATTCATAATTTAAAGGCAATGTGGAATTCAATCTAGAAACATCGCCACTTTTAACAGATTCAGATTGACTCTGTAAAAACTCGTAATTTTCTTTCAATTCGTGGTAATCATTTTCAAGTGTCTTATTTTTCCCTTCAATATCGGAAATTCTTAAATTGTAATCTTGTTTCATTTTTTCTTTTTCAGCCGATAATTTACTAAACTTTTGTCGTCCTTCCTCCAACAATTTAAATAATCGCTTATGCCGAGCATAAAATTCTTCCTTTTCAAAATTTAATTGACGCAATTCCAAATTTTGTTTATTTATATTTGTTAATTCTTGATTTTGTAAATTGTACTTTTCCAACAGATTTTCGTATCTAAAATTTTTTCATTTTTTTACAATTAATTTTTAATACTTGTCAGCAATTTTTTTAAATTCATTAATTTTACTTTCCAATTCAATCATACTTTGATCATAAAAAATATTATTTTTTGACAGCTTTTTATTCTTTTTTTCATATTCCGATATAATAATTTCTGAAATAATCATACATTTTAAATTTAAATATTACCTATAGCAATTTTTTTAATTTTAATTGCGCCAAAAAATGAGTTGCAAAGGAACATACATAATTTTAATTTATTAATGTTTTTGTCAATTAAATTTAAGTTTCAATGGGTAAGAACATTTCAATTTTATATTAACAAAATTGAATAAATATACTTGAATAATTTTAAATTATACAAAAAATTGTGAATTACATTTTTATTACTTTTTTTCACATTTTTTCAAAGAATACTTGATTGTAAAAAAAGTTAAGTTGGCGCAATTTTGAGTATTTAAATTAACAGGCATAATTTCTTATCTAATTTTATCAATTTCTAAATGAATTTGTAAAATTATTAAATTTTCATACATGTTGGAATTATTACAGGTATTAATAATAAATAATAATGTAAATGTATCGTTAAAAAAATGTTATGTAGAAACATACTGTAATTTTTCAATTCCATGTTTTTTTCATTCAAATCAGAGTTTAAATCTTGAATGGAATCTTCACATGACATGAGCTTGGTTGATAAAGTTACAATTTTAGAATAATAGAGTTGTATCATTTTCTAAATTTTTAAGTTTTACGTTTTCAAAAAGTTACCGATTCATCCGTAGTGTTTGAAAATTTGTGAATCGGTGAATCACAAATTGTATCATAAGATTTAAAAGTTTTTTCAAGTGAAATGTCCAAATCTAATTGTTTATATATTTTATATATTATCAAAAATTTAAAAATCACCTTCATAAAGAATGCTTTGAAAATTTTGATTAATGTGAGGAACATTGTTTTGTAGTATGTTTCGAACCATAAGATATATTAAATTTTCCATTTCAGGGTGATTTTCATTCATACATAGTTGATTCACGAATTTTTCATTATTTTCACATATTAGAGCACAAACCACCAATAATAGTAAAACAGCACATATTTCTACATGAATTCCATCTCCAACCTTATCAAAATTAATGTGTATATTTTCTGATTGTAATTTGACTGCAGAATGTATTAATTATAGGATATGTAAATATTCATACCTTTAAGGAAACCATGCAATATATTAAGCTTAGATTTACTACACGATGTTTTAGATGTATTATGTTTAAATTCAGGGTCTCTAAAAAAATTCATAATTTTAAAGTAGTTATTTATTAATTGTATTATGCTAATAATTAGCAATTATTAAATTTTTAGCAGTATTTTCAAACAGTTTATCTACTCATGCCAACGTTCGTCAAAGTGTGTGTCGCACCACTAAAGGTATATTATACACAAAATTAGTTAGGCGTACACATAACCGTGGGGAGTCAGCAGTAGGTTATATAAAAAAAATGGGACATTTATACATTGATTAATCCATTGCTTTCCAAATGGTGCGCCGGCAGCTAAATCTGATTTTTTTTTAATTTTTATTATTTATTTTAACGACTTTCAATTTAAAATTATAAAAATGTCTTTTAAATGTCTAAAATAATATACATTCTATAAATACACTAAAACAGTAACTTTAAAATATATTTTTCTATATTTATAATTATTTTTCAAACTTTATATTACAAAAAAAAATATATATTATTGCGTTTGTTGGGACACTTATTAAAAACGTTTGAGAACGACTGTGATAATACACATTTTCAAAGATATAAACATATTCAATGTACTGTATATAGTGCGCCGCGAACATAAAAAGATTGGGAAGCACCGGCTTAATCGATCGATCATTATCTAAAAATAAAAAATAACGGTTGGAAATCGCATTGGTCATCATTAAGGGTATTTTTATTTTTTTAACCTATAAAATTAATTAGCTAATTAATAGGATAATAATGCTGATTAACATCAAAAATTAACTTTATTAACTTACAATGGCCCTAGTCATAATAAATTAAAAAACTAGACCTTCATGATTCTAGGCCCATCCATATGGCCTATCCCCCTCCACGGCCCTGGCTATACATAAAGAAAATAAAATGCTTATAATATTTCTTTCCAGTTCACTTTAATAAATTTCATTCAAAAGAAACAAATCATTTACCGCAAGGAATCCGTCACTTCTTTCATGGCGGATCGGTAATAAATTTAAAAATTTATCGCGAACTATTAAATCAAAATTACTAGGCAACATTAAAAAATTTTTTCACTGACCAATATTTGGGAAACGCTGATGTAGAAGATTGTTAAATTTGTTAAAATCCAATTTATTTGTGTTTACAGCAGGGGTCAGAAAACTTTCTTTGGGTCCAAAAAATGCATTTGCATTATTCATCTTATATTTCTTTTAATTTTTATACTATAAAAAAGGGGTCGAAAACTTTTTCCGCTCCCATTTTCAAATTATATCCTCTTCTTAAAAATTAATTAACATGAAAATGTTACGTTTCATTAATTTTTTTTTATAAAGCATTATTTACTACCCAGGGTCGGATTCAAGGGGTGCAGAAGGTGCAGTTGCATCCCTAAATTTTTAGTTAATGTTTTGTAATGTTGGTTAATGAATTTACAATACTTCATCCAAGAAGACTGGACCGAATTGATTTAGGATTATTTCATGAACAAAATTAATTTCTTTTTTTTTGTGCTGATCATTTTTTTCATATTTGTGAAAAAATAAAAATTTGGAAACTATTGTATAACAACCTTTTAAATGACATTAAAAGAGACGCCCTAAGAATTGTTTCGTCTTCGCTGGCACCCCATTAATTAGCCTCTTGGATCCGCCCCTGCTGCCCACCAAAAATATGTGGAAAAAATATTATTCAAATATTGACTGATGTTGGGTGGCTCGAGCTAACCATTGAAAATTTTCACTTAATAACTTATTTACATGTAATATACTATAATAATATGTAAATGTGATTTTTTGAATTGGTAGTAGTGATGCGGTAATGATTGTACATTGCTGGATTATTCCAAAATTTAGACTAAAAAATTTTAAATAATTACAATTTTGTAACTAAGACTTACAGTAAGTAATTATATCACAATGAATAGTTGATACGTTATATTCTGGTCGGTTTATTTTTTAAGTTTAGTTTTAACGTAACTAAAATTTAGTATAGTAAAAGAGTAGTTTACTAATCTATTTTATCACGTAAAGAGAGTATAAAGTTGAACACTTAAAGGATTTCATCTTGAAATTTAGAATTTTTCTAACAATTGAGATAACATTAAACACATTTGATTTGCTTATTCCAATTGAAATATGAATTTTTATAAAATTTCTGAAACCTTAGGTCTTCCCTGAAATTTTAACACCAATTAAAACCAGTGGAAACTATCCAGTCATTTGCGTCCCGCAATAATAATGTATCATTAAAGTTTACATAATGTTTGTGATTTTCAAAAATACAGTTCCATCCCTCAATTTTGCGATGTCTGAAACGGGCGATTCGTTGTTCAATTCAAGGCACATGTTTAACTATTGAATTTATATCATTATTTAATTGTAAATTTACCCAGTTTAACAAACAATCTACTTTTTGTGATGACAAGATCATTTTTCAGTGTGCATTACAATGTGTACAAAAATTTTTAAAAATATTGCAATTTGAATAGCGAGCAAAAATAAAGTTTAATGATTTTCACATCAAAATATATTTACATAATTTGAAAAATTAAATTGAATGAATTTGGAAAAGAATAAAAGTTCTAATCAGGTCCAGCAGACTGAACGAATGAAATTACTAAATGAATTGTCTAGTCCAAAAGATAATAAAATGAAAGTTTTGACTGAACAAGACAAGAAAATTGTATTCAACAAACACAATATACATTATACAGAAAAGTAGTGTTAAATATTTATCATTTCTACTGTAAATGGTACAGCTATACCCGGGGTCCGTGTTGTACCCGACCGCAATATGTTTACAAAATATTAATAACGGTTCTGTTAAACTTTTCAATTTTATCATTTATATTTAAATCAGAACCAAATATACTGAGCTAGAGGCCCTTTTCGGGGGATATTTCGTCCGTAAAATTTTATAAAATGGTGCATTTCACAAAAAATTATATTTTTGGGCATTAAATATCTTTTATTAAGATCCGTTGAGAGGTGGCTTGGGTTATATAGATTAAATCATAATTTAAGAGGATGATTAATAAAAATCGATTAGATAAGATAAATTATTTTATACATTTAGATTAGCCAGATTAAACAAACTACGCGCCGATTCTCTAAATAAGTTCAGATATAGGAATCGCATAGTTGGTTTATCCGCTTTATGTGGTGTTATAGGAATATGTAATTATAAAATTTTTTAATAAAAACAAATTTTAGACATTTATTCAATGAAAGCTGTTGGTCAAGAAACGTTTTTAGATAAATTTCAATAGTTTATCTAAGTATTGACCATTTTATCTGTTCTTTTGCAGAATGTAAAGCCTAATAAAATTTTGATTATAAAATTAAAAACGTATAACCTGTCGAACGCTATTTTCTCCCAACATAAAATCTTCTTTATATTTATCAATTCTCTCACAAATTTCTTCGGTATCCGTATCCAATATAATACTAATTAATTCAACTACATTGTATACTTAATGAAAATGAATTACCCATCATCTATCATCTCATCAATTAGAATAAATACGTATTCAATTTTTTCAATTAATACTTTATACTCGAGCATATTTCGTAATAAAATGTTAGTCCCATCAAACAATGTATTTAACACTTTTTTCAAAATAAGCTACAAAATTTTAATAAAACATAATTTTAAATTTTACTTCATTTTCTGAAGAAAGACCAATAATAAAAAAGTGTAAATTAACGCAACTCTTGAAAACGCAAGAACAATCGTCAATCATTGTAATTTCATCTAAAAAGTACAATATTATTAAACATAATTCAATGAGTTTTCGACGCACTGATGCGCCAAATTATGTTTTAAAATTCATAAATTTTGCGCCATTTGCAATTTATTTTCAGACTAATTTTAATTTTTTTTGACCGCAATTCTCAGTGGGGTAATATTTCATTTTATTCATCATTAGTCAAACTAACTTGGCCAGATTATTCAATGTAATCACCATCAGAGTCTTTAGTTTTTTTGAATAATCTTTTTTCAAAGTCTAGTTGAGTATTTTTGTTGGACAAAAAATTGTCATAGTACTAAATCAATATATCAACGTTATAAACAATAAAACCTTTGCAATAATTCTATTTCCGTTTTCATCTAAAATTAATAATGCCTTAACCATAACCATCGATGTAAACTAATAAAAATGAATGTTTAAGTCTTAAATATTAACCTTCATAGAGTTGGACATTTTCAATACTAAAAATTGTCTTTGTTGGCAACGTAATATAAATAGTCAAAATAAAGTTTTGTTTATATTAAATTAAAATGTCTTCGGTATCTGAAAAAAATCAGGTTTGATGAAATAGAGTAAAACTAATAAGAATTTAGAATGAAGAAATTAATTTAAAGCGTAATAATAGTAAAAGAAGACGATCTGAATCTCAAGAACCCATAATGTAAATTTACATTTATTAAAAATAATATTTATTGATAAATTTAGAGATGAAAATTACATAAAAGATGTTGAAATGAAGGAACCTGTATCCAATGAACAATTAACAAAAGTTGATTTATCCCGAGATAAATTTGTTAAAAATTCAAATCCATCTCTAAATAGCGATTCTATGTATTTAGATTTGGACAACATGGCAAATTACAAATCTAATAACTTTGAAGAACCTTGTGAACAATTATTTCATATTTTAGTTCCAAGTTATTCCGCTTGGTTTGATTACAACTCAATTCATGCTATTGAACGAAAGTGTTTATCTGAATTTTTTGCTACTGGAGGGAAATCTAAAACCCCAGAAATTTATCTTGCAAGTCGAAACTTTATGATTGATACATATCGGCTTAATCCAAACGATTATCTCACATTCACTGCATGTCGTAGAAATTTGTGTGGAGATGTTTGCTCTCTTTTGAGAATTCATGCATTTTTAGAAATGTGGGGTTTGATTAATTATAAGGTTTCTCCAGAATTAAGACCTAAAATGCTGGGTCCACCCAGAACTTCTCATTTTGCAATCACGGCTGAAGCACCGTCATCCCTGCAACCTCTGTCTGATCCTCAAACGTTACCTAAAACTGAAAACCCCAATAATAATGCTGTAAATATAGCTGCACCCAAGAATAATTTTAATGAACAAAATACCAGAACTGATTTATATGGAAAATCTGACGAAGTCAAATCAAAAAATTCAAAATATCGAGAATGGGATAGTCAAGAAATCTTGAGATTACTTGAGGGATTGGAAATGTATTCTGATGACTGGAATAAGGTTTCCGAACACGTTGGTTCAAGAAATCAGGATGAGTGTATTTTACATTTTTTAAAGTTACCTATTGAGGATCCTTATTTGGAAGAAAGCAAATCACTCGGACCCATGTCAAATCAACCATTTCCTTTTTCGTCCACTGGGAATCCTGTCATGTCAACTTTGGCATTTTTATCGTCTGCTGTTGATCCTCAAATTGCTGCTGCTGCAGCTAAAGCTGCTTTTGGTTTATTTTACTTTTTTATTGTGTTATACATATCTTTAATTTTTTCTTAATATTAATTTTTATTTTAGATGAATATTATAAAATTCAAGGGAAAGTTCCAAACTCATTTATGAATGCTCATAAGAAAAAAATTGAAGATGTGATTTCAACCAGTAAAAAAATTGATACAAACTTGGCTATTAAGGATACTGGAATAGCAACGGATGAGGATAGTGACAAAACAGTTGGTAAATATTTTTATTACAATGTCTAGTTAACGTTTTCGTTCGCCTGTAAAGAAACAGCTATCATCGATTTTTGAAAACCTAAAGCCAACATTTTCTTAATATAAAGGGGTTCTGTAATTTGTTGAGGACACTGTTATATTTAGCATTTAAAAAAATTTGGACCCGCTACTGCAAACATTTTGATTGATAATGAACTAATCAAGTGGAATGCGCGGAAACGAGGGAATTGTTTCTCATCCTTGTTCTTATGTGGCACCCGTAAACAGGAACGTGAAGAGGTGGGCCATATAGCTTATAACGGGCTATAATCATGAGGGTCTACTTTTTAGATAATGAGCGATCGATTAAGCTATGTATTGAGGTCCAATTTTTAAAAAAAATTTATAGGGGGCTACAATTTGCATCTTACATACTGCTGGCTCTCTACGGCCCTGCCAGTAAGCAGATTAAAAATTTAAAAATAAAAATTAGGCGCCAACTAATAATGAAGTTTGAAAATTTTGGATTTCTTGGGGTTTGCTAATGTACCGGGAATTTCAAGGCAAAAAGGATTTGTTTCTTTCGATTTTGTATACCATTATTTCGGCTAATAAATTTTGACTATCTTGATATGCGAAAAATTACCCATCTAAAATTTCAACACATTCAGAAGTATTTTAAAAAAAATCACTGGCTGTATGGCTGAGAACCACCGTTTAATGTGGCGCGAGTTTTTTTCAGCGGTTCAATAAAAAAATTTCAATTTCATTTATTTACACATGAAATTGTTTGTGCATCTATAGTAGAATTATTACGGGTCATTATAAAACTTACTGCCTTTTAACTGTTTGAAAACTTTTAAAAAATAGAAATACTAACATAATAATTCAAGATTTTATTTCCTCGATGCGGGACAAAGCAATTTTGTAAATTGCTTTTCAAATTTTCTGGGAAATAAAAATCATTAGTTTTTGGAATCGTCAATGCGCATGGTTGTTGAAACTAAAAAAATTTGCCCACCCTAAACACTGCTTAAAATAAAAAAATGTTTGCTCGTTCTTACGTCTGACAGTAAAATAATATTATTTTGATATCTTTAAGGTGACAAAAACTTATTTATTAAAGGTATGACAAGATTAATAGGAAAAGTCATATTCATAACCATAATGTATAGTTTAACTTTTTTATTAGAAAAAACGGACGAAAAAAACGATAATGTTTCCAGTGGCACTGTTGAAAACGATAATTTGCCGAAAACTGAAAAAGATAAAATTGATGTTAAAATTAAAGAAGTTGATCCAGTTAAAGAGAATGGTAAAACATCCTACAACGAAGCATGGAATGAAGAAAATTCAAAAAATTTAGCACAAGCTGCTGCTTCAGCTTTAGCAGCTGCAGCAGTCAAAGCTAAGGTATGTACTATATACCAGCGTTTCCCAAATACTGGTCCGCGTCCCAGTTCCAAATGAAAAATTTTTACTAATAACTAGTCAATTTAATATGTTTATCAAAATTTTTTTATTTTTGCCTAGTAATTTCGCTTTAATGGTCCGAGTTAAATTTTATAATTTACTACCTGTACGCCGTGAAAAAAGTGTGGGAACCCTACTAGACACGATCGAATTTGTTGATACGTTGAAGTATAATATTACAATTTTAGCATTTGGCTAGTGTGGAAGAAGGAAGAATCAAAACATTAGTGGCAAGTTTAGTGGAGACTCAAAATAAAAAATTGGAAGTGAAACTGGACAATTTCGGAGAAATGGAAAAAATTTTGGAAAAGCAGAGAGATACACTTCGAGCTCAAAGGGACGAATTATTAAAACAGCGTCAAATATTTCATTTGGAGCAAACTAAAGCTAGTGATTTTCGTGCTAGACAGGAACAAGAACTGATTAAAAAATCCAAACAACTCAGTCAAACTATTAACAACATGCAAGTTCTCGTTCCCGAGACAGGTAATGAATACACTTAATTAAATAACATTTCAATATTTAGTCATTGGATATTTACCTATGGCGTCTCCTCGAATATCAGATGTAAATTATAATAAAACAGAATCTAATGGGATCAATGGATTGGTTAATGGTAAAGAAGAGACAAAAGTTGACCCTACAGTTGATCCAAATGTGTCTTCTACCACATAATGTATATTGTAGATTTACATGAATTAGTTTTAATGTTATATAAAATACACTGTAATTTTATAATTTTAGTTTTTCGTCTTTTTTCTAAAGTATAAATTCAAAATGAATAATATTATATTACCTTGTTTTTGTTTTCGAACAAACATTTTATTCTGTCCAAGGAGCCAATTTTAGAGGTTACATTCTATTCAATTGTCTTAGAGATCTAAACAATAAATAATGATCAGCTCTAATTAAGTTACAATTTTTTTGTTGCCTCCTCCAGGTTTGTGGTTAAAATTATCCAAAGAACCGATACGCGATTTTATGTTCCATACTAGTTTTTCGTTGATATTTTTGCTCATTTGCTTGGGCTGCACATTAATTTTTGGTTGGGCTTGCTTGATTCCAAACGGGTTTTTTGTTGGTTGTAAAATTTGAAAAATTTTTTGGTTGCTCTTTTATCGTAAAAAAGTTGCAAGAAATATCAATTTTTGTGTTCCAATTGTTTAGTTAAATATTGGTTTTTAATTAAATTTGAATTTAAACATTTTTGACAATTATCAACTAAATCTAACAATTCATTAAAAATAATGGAATCAAATCCGTTGGAATCATTTTGTAAATCCTTGTATCTATTTAAACAATTTTCTCTGAAATAGGACAATTCATCAAAATCTAAAAAATCCAATTGGTAAATTAAATGGTTTTTGATGTTGGTGAATTCGTTCTGAGGAATAGAAAAATGTAAAATTAAATGCACAAGTTCGTCGATTTCAATAAATTTAAACTGGTTCAATCGATGAGGTATAATTGCACGGATAGCAAATTTAGCATTTTCAACGTATTTATTCTCTGGTAAACTTTTTATTAGTGAATCTATATTAATCAAATGATCGAGAGGTAAATCGTTGACATGATAAAGTATTAATTGTAAAAAACATTTTACATATAAATATTCACCGTCCAGGCCTAATAAAAGGAAACGTTGTAGTACATCTGACACTACTTGTCCATGCATATTTTGATGAAATTTAAACAAATTTGTAGATATTAAATTTAAATCATTGGAGTCAATATCAGAGTGGAATTTTCCATTTTTAATTAGTCCTTCGGTAATTTTTACAAAAACTTGATGTTGTATGATCAAATTGAATGGCAATTTTGCACCGAGGAGTTGATTCCATTCGTATTCTTTTAAATTGTTTTTAACATTTAATAATTCATCTTCAATTGTTTTTCGTATTTTTCTCACTTTCAAATCTTGCAATTTTATTGATAAATCCAATGGGCTCTTTTTAGGGACTAGTACCATTTTACTTAATCTTCGAACAAAGAATTGATACATTTTCAATGACATGTAAATTATAATATCGCTACGTTTGTAAAGTGTTGGTTACATTATTAATTAAAATGAATCATGAATTTGTTGACAGATAAAATTTTATCTTTAGATGTTGTGTATAATAAAGTTAGAAATTGTAATTCCCCCGAATTTCGTAATTTTTTGCTTTATATAAATAACATTACAATTTTAGAACAATTGTATATCAAACGGCGTATCCAACTTTTAAAAAATAATTCTAAAAACGTAATTCAGTATTTCGTCTAAAACTGTGTTTCCCAACCTGGCCCCACGGTTGGGTCATGACGAAATTTTTGGTGGGACATTAGAAATTTGGTGGGGCCTGGGAAATATTACAAATTTATAGGATTACGAAACTTTAGATTAATTTATTGTTAGTTTTATACAGTATTATCAGGTTTATAAGTGGTTTATGATACTTGAATTTCAAATATTAAAAAAAAATTTATTTTTTTTTATTTACTATTATTTTTTTAAGTTTTGAAACAATTGATTGTATTATTAAATTATTAGAATGACAAAAAACAAATACTCCCTCTGTTCCTAAATAATGTTTACATATCATCATGATTTTTGTTCCAAAATAATGTTTACATTTGTTTATAAATAATATTGAAACTAATTTTAACATTTATTAAACAAAACTACATTTTATTTAACAACAATTTCGACTGATTGAAGTTGTTTAGAAGCACTTCTCCTAAGCTTTGAACTCTCGACACGTTGTATTTAGCGGAAATTTCATTTATAACTCTATGTTTCAGCTTAGGTAAATTTCTGCTTGACATATTCATCAGAAAGACTTGAAAAATCGATCTTCTTTCTTCATTAGACAAGTACATGGTACGTTGGACGTAATCTTTTTGTAGCTATTTTAGGTTTATACCTGCAACAAAAAAAATAATGACAGTCAAATAAGTATAAACTTGCAAATTAGCAGAAATTTATGTTAGTCCAGGCATATTAGATTGTAATCTATCAAAGAAAATTAATAAAACTTAAAGTTCACCAAAAACAGTGATAATCGGAAAGGTTTATCCCAAATATAAACATTATTTTGGAACAGAGGGAGTATATCTTTAATGATCGTGGGCTATTGAATTCAAATTCAACTAAATTGATGAGTATATGCAAAATGCCAAATTTACAAAATTATTCGACTTTAACTACTTTTGCTAGGATTGCTTTGTTGCCATTTCCATCCTCTTATTTAGCAGAATGC
>LWCA01000663.1:0-21244 GCA_001642005.1 Intoshia linei | reverse complement strand
TAAAAATGTGCCCTCGGCAGAGCTAGGTCCTGTTTGTACGTAGTACATAACAGTTAACCTAGTAATTTATAATTTTAAAGAATAACCTTTGATAAACTGTATGTAATTGTATACTAAACAAAGATAAAAATAAAAAAAACAAAAAAATACTGGTAAAACTTGAGGTTTGAGTATGACATCAATAAAAATAGACAATATACCGCAGTTCTTTTTTCTTCGATTGGAATTGATTATAACAGTGTTTTCAATTGTATTTAATCTATTTGACATTGAACTTTCATTCAAAATTTCTGTTTCATTGTCTGGAGCAAAACTGTAATTATTCAATGTTTCATTTTCATCCATCAATTTAAACGTATATTGGGAATGTAATCCTAAAATAATGAAAAATTTCAATTTTTTATGTAATATATACAAATACCTTCAAACACTGAGAGAGGCGATAAAACCAATCCAAATTTGTACTGAATTCCGATAGAAATCATTAAAATTCCACATATTAAATAGAGGTACTTTGTACATAAAAATATATTAAAAAATGTAACATGTTAGACGCAGTATTTTCTCTCTATACAATGTAATGTCAGTGTTGGGATTTTACTTACATTTTAATAATTTTAATTTTAATAGCGAACCCAAGATAAAATGATCAAACTAATTTTTATTAGAAAAGGATTCATACATTTTTCCCCTGTTAATCAAATAAACTTTTCCAAAAAATGTATAACTACAATGTAGGTATTGTATATGAGACTAGCGTCTTTTTTAATTATAGAACTCATTTAAATTTTCTAATCAAAAATCGGATACATTTGAGTTTATTTTCTTAGACCTATAAAAGTTTCCACGCCCTCTGTATAATGTACAATGTACATTGTACATCTTCAGTTAATAATCCGTTGGCTGACTAAAACTACGTTCATTATATTTACCGAAAATCCAATTAGTTTAGCCAGATATGCTAGTAATTCACCCAATATATTTCCTATGGCTGCATTAGCTGACCAAATCCCAAATACAATTCCAGCCCTATATACGATTGATATTTGCATTAAAAGATTACTTGTCTTTATCAAACCAATTACTGACAATGGCCACCATATTTGGAAATATTGATGCTTGAAAAAATCCATTCAGAAGCCACAATATAATAAAATATCCGGGCCAATCGATTTTTATAGTATAAGCAATGTATCCAAAGAAAATTGTCTATGTAATGTTAGTTTAAATGACGTCAAATAAACGTTGAAATGTAATTACATATATTCCAGAACAAATTGACCCAATTGCAATAATATTCACAGGATTATATCTATAATTAAATGAAATTTAATAAAACTAACATAAAATTTTTTTAATTTACGTTAAATGTTAATAAAAAAATTACTTATTTCCGATAAACCCAAAAAAATACATGCCCTAAATAAAATGAAATAATGCTTAAAAATGTATATAAAGATAATAAAAAGACGTACCAAAGCATAGGCTAAACAAAACGACATGTCCAAATACCCAAAAAAGTTTTGAACTTCTTCTTCAGAAGTGTATAGCGATTGCATATCATAAATCTAGAAAAAGAATTAAAAAACGATTATATTACCTATTTATTCATGTTAATTATGTAAACTTCACATTCTAAAAATTCAAAAATTTTACGAAATCAAACTATTAGAGAGTATATTACTGAGAAAGGAATAAACCATGTGTCATCTCTGAGAATAAAATCTTGCCGGTCAAAAAAACACTACCATTCTAATAACCCATAATTACGTTCCTAAAATATCGTATAATTTACATTATCCGTATCATAATTTGTCCACACTTGTAATAATTCTGGTTTAGTACCACTGAGAGCTTTACGAGACGCATGGGTAATGGCATATCTATAAAAACATGTAAAATAAATCTTTAAATAAACTTTAAATACTTTAATAATAATATAAAGTTTTATAATAAAATAACATACCCTAAAAATGTTAAAATGAAAACATGAATTTGGTAAACTTTATAATTTAATAGAAATTTCCCCTTAAGAATATAGAACCATTTCGATTTATTTGGTTGTCTGTCTTGTACACTATATTCTGTGTTATCAATCATAATTCATGAATTAAATGTATTTAATTTTAGAAATGTAAATACTGATAAATAACCAAGACAGTACATTTTATAACCAAATACATGTATAATATTTAATTTAGTATTTATTCTAGACAAGCAATATTTTTAGTTTTTAACTTTTCCTTGGTTCTTTACCTTGTCTATTCTTTGTTGTAATTCGTCTCCAGTTATTAAATAGTAAGATTTAATCTTTTTCATGTTATTGTCAAATTCGTATACCAATGGAACCCCAGTAGGGATATTCAGAGAAGTGATTTTGTCGTCGCTAATATCATCAAATTCTTTAATTAGTGCACGAATGCTATTTCCATGAGCAGATACTAATACTCGTTTGTTTTTCTAATAGATAAATGCTTTAATATTAATAATCAATTGAGTATATTTAACCTTAATTTCTGGAACAATTTCATTTTCCCAGTAGGGTAAAGCTCTTATTAAGGTGTCCTTTAAACATTCCGCTCTAGGAATATCCGATTTGTCCAAATTCTAATTTTAAATTGTAAATAATTAATTAAAGTTAAAAATAAAGATAAGTTAAATGAGCCCATCAATAAATAAAGACCCCAAGGGTGAATACACAAATTGTAAAATACTGAAACCATAAAAATGATAATTTTGAGCAAAATCATAATACCTATTGGCGGGCTTAGTGTGACTATGATGAAATTATAATAATAAGGTATAATTAGATAATAATATACAATTAAATAATTTTTACTCCAAAAAGGTGTAAGGGTTTGAACAAGATTATTAAATATATATACGGTACCTTATATTTTTCATCGTTTAATGGATAATATTCACTGTCCACTTCTACATCAGGAGGTCTAGTGTCATATGAACGTCTCCAAATCTATAATTTATAAATTACTAATTTTTGTTTAGTGTGACTCACAGTGTGAGTGTAAACAGTAGTTGTTCAAACAAACTATTGTCTGTAGCTAGCTGATATCCTTTATTTGTATAAATATGGAAAATAAAATTTAAAATATAAAATTGAATGTATGTGTTCCGTTTAATCAAAAAAATAATGCTATAATTTAAAAAAATTCAAATTCTAATACACTTTTTTAAGATTAATGCAGTATCGAAAATTTTATTTTCAGAAGACCTTGAGGGTCAAAAACACCAAGTTTGAAAATGAAAAAAATAAAAGTACTAGAATTTAAAAAAAATATTATTCTGATACAGTTTATCCCCTTTGTTATACAGTAAACACTTGAAAATTGACCACTTTTTCCACTAAAGTTAAAATCGTGCATCACTATAATTACATTCTGTATTCTTTAAAATACAGTATTCATTTTACATACCATACATTTATCATTTTAACAATAACTGAAACAGAAGCTGATTGATTAATCGACTAAAATTATTAATTACGTTGACCATCACCTTGAAAATATATTAAAAATAAGACGAGAAATTTCTAAGCTAATCATATATTATTTGTCTATTATACAAAAATATTTCAGAGTGGTTTTATTTGAAACACTTGAGGGGTTTATCATTTTGCTTTCCAATAAAAATATCTTCTAGATTCTTTGGACAATGTTTTGCATAATTTCTAAGATTATTAAATAATGCATAGATTCCATCCTTTCTTAATTTTTCAAATTCTTCCAATTCCTCATTTTCTGCTATATTGATATTGTCAATAACGTCATTAATTTGGTCTTCAATAAAATTGACATTTTTTAATTTATATTTTTGGTCACTTTTTCGAAGAGAAACTTATTTATGTTAGTATAGATTTGTTATATTGTCTTAAAAAGTAAACATCAATCAAAATACGTAGACATGAGATAACTTTGTTTCACAACTCAATAAATTTTACAATTATGATAAATTTCGTTTCTAGGTTGCATCAATAAGTATTTTATGACGACAATATTATTCACCATTAAATAAATAGCATATTACAGGAAAATATTTAATATAGATAATGAATATTATTGTAATGACAGGAAAATATAGCATATTACCATTATAAAATAATAAACTGAAACTGGATTAATTGTCTATAGAGCAAACTTTAGTAACTAAAGCTTAGTTTAACAAGATCACTAAACGCATTCATTATTTTCTTAATTAATTGAAGTTATTTATTTATTTAGACTACAGAACCAAGTTAAAACTGAAATATTAAGATTAATTATTTACCTACAAACCATTTTACAAACAAATTAAAAATATTCTATAGTGTTCACACCAGTGCATATTTTTTTATCCAATTCAATTATAAATTCTAAATCATTTTTTAATCTCTTATTTTACTCTAATTAATTAGGTTAAATAGCAATTGATAATTGCAAATTGCCTGAAATACAACTTTAGTTCCTGTAAGTACTATTAAGTTCCTGTAGCTTTATTTTAATTCCTAGTAAACTATTAAATTAATGCAAAAATTCATTAGTTACTGTCAAAAGCATTATTCTTGTGCTTATGGATATAAATTTTCCTGTAATACTCTAATTTTAATGTTTAATCCTATTTATTTGATGCTCCATAATTATGCAGCCGTATTTTATACGTAAAAAAAATGTTCAATAGCCACACTACATTACCTCATCTGAAAAATGAATTATACTTATCGCCAGTAGATACTGAATATATTCCATCACGTTGTGATAAATTAGTGTTACAAATATTTAAAATTTAATTTTTTTGGAATTTTTAGGATTGTACTTATAATTTGTATTTTAATTTTATTTTTAAGATTATACACTCATTCTCTCGTGTTTGGTAATTGAGATATTTGTGTTAGATTGTAATTTTTTTGTTGCTAAAATTAAAAAATTCCTCCCTCTGCAGAGAAACCGTCATATCACATTACTTTTTACTTTAAATTGAATTAAATTAAAACTTTATCTTAATTTTGTTTTGTTAACATTTGTATAAATAATTTTAGATACAATTATTATCTCATTTGTTTAATTTTTAGACAGAATGTGTAATTTTGTATTTAATCATTATTATTACGGTTAATTATTTCACATTTTTTGTTTTAGTAAAATTTATTTCGGAAAAAAAATATATGAATACTAAAATGCTTTTTCGACCATGAAGTCTTCACTTATTCAGATTGAAAATTTGTGTGTGTATTAACAGTATACAACTGTACCACCTGTAATTTTTTTTAAATTCTAGGGCTGTTTTCATTTAAAAAAAAGGTAATTTGGCCCTGAAGATATATTTTTTTAACAAATTTAAATTTATGATAATATTTATGATTTTAAATTCTCAAACTCGTTTGATTTTCAAAAAAAGGACAATCGGGGTTTTTGACTCGTAAGATGTAAGTTTGGGAGGTTGAAATTTATTTTGCTAACACTCCGTAAAAAACTAATAGAAATGTGGACTTTATAAAATTCTAAGACTGGTAGTTATTGAAATAACACACACTGACAAACAAAGCATATTATATAAGTAAGGATGAGGTACGGATTACCATAACTTTTTCTTCTCCGTACTTTTTTGCAGTTTCCGATTTATTCAAACCAGTTAAACCACCGTACATTCTTTCATTCAATTTCCAATTACGTACAACTAAACTACATTATAAATCATAAATTAGAAAACCATTAAACCCATCAGAGTTACATTAGTAAGTATTCATTTTTGTCACTGAAAATAAAAGCTGTTTCATTTTGACAGAAACTATTGATATTATGAAAGAGTAAAATTTTAAAAGGTATTACCATGCAAAACATTCTCAATAAATTCAACCAGTGTAAAACTACACTGTACGGATTGATTTGCAAAGGGAAACAAAGTAAAATTTAAATATTAAAAAAATCTACAAAATGTCGTTTAAAAATTTGATTATTGGCCCCTCAGTTGCCACGAGGTTTTAGTACGTGCGACTCACTTACTATTAATAATAAAAAATTTGTTCCTTAAGGTACTGCAACAATGTCCGAAGCATGATTCGGAACGACCGAACGGTTAAACAGTACTGTACTACATAAATTTTATCCTCGTCCCTTATTTGCTAAAGCTTGACGTTGGACTTACAGGAATACATTTATTTAATGGAGTATGTTACTGGCTAGAGTAACTACTTATCATATTTTTACTTTCCTACCCCCGTTTTAGACGAAATTTTTTCTAATATTTTGGACAACAGTCATTGTTGAAACAGTTTAAATCAGATTAACATTAAAAAAAATTATATACCATCAACATGATGATTGTCCATTTCTTCTTGAATTAAAAATGTTGTTTTTATAGCTCTTTTTAAAAGGCTTGTAAAAATCAAATCAAATTTGTAGCCTTTTTCATGTAGCAACTATAATTAGATTAATTTTTTTAGTATTTTACCTCCATCACTACTGGTGATTCACCAATGCCATATCATAACAACGGACCCAAATGTTATTATTTAGTCATTACTCTGAAAATGTACCTAAAATCTGTTCAATATGCCCTTTACACGACACTGTATTAAAAAAATCTTAATCCATGAACAAAAAAATTCCAAAATAATAAAAATGGGTAGCGAGTACATAATTATGTACTACCATAATTTAAACATTTCTGTTAAATTGTGTCCAATTTTTAGAATATTGATTAACTAACGTTGTTATTTACAATGTGAAGAGCTAATAGACATCAGCAATGAATTTACCTTTCCAGCCAATTTCGCTTCTTGAACGCCAATAGTAGATAAATCTGCATCAAACCACCCACAAAATTTATTCTGACTATTCCATTCACTATCACCGTGTCTAACAAAAACAACAATGTGTACCATTGATTAATAATTTTAAACAATTTTGAAAGTTTCAACAAAATTTGAGTCTACTCTTAAAATAATTTGACCTCTAAATTATACTTTATTGTTTAATTACTATAATTACTGGTATACTATATATTCTCTCAAATTTTTATTTAGGTTTTTAGCTTCTATTCTCAATATTTAGCTAATATAATGGTGTACTTTGTTTTAAATTGATGTTAGCATATCGATAATTTATATTAAATAAACATTGCAGGATACATGTATGCAAAATTTGAAAATCAATTGAAAGTAATTATCAAAATCAGTGAACATTATATCCTTACTTATAAAATATGCAATGCGATTTATAAAATATTTAAAAAATATAGGTTGATAATATATTAAAAATTATTTTTCACCGGGAATGCGTAGAGTTCTGGGGTTAAAATTTTTTATTTATATCAATTGGAATAAGCTCTATCCGAATAATTTTTTTTTTTTAATTTTCGGACCGTTAATTATTACAAATTTTTTGTTTTAATAAAATATTTCGGAAAAAAAATATACATACTAAAATGTTTTTTTGACCGTGAAGGCGTTACTTATTCAGATTGAAATTTTTTGTGTGTCTTGACAGGATACAACTGTACCACCTGTATTTTTTTAATTCTAGGGCTATTTTCATTAAAAAAGAGTAATTTGGGGTTTTCGTCCTAAAGATATATTTTGTTTAAATTTAAATTTATGATAATATTTATTATTTTAAAATCCGTATCAGAGTATATATTGTTTTAAATTCTCCAATTCGTTTAATTTAAAAAAAAAGGACAATTGGGCTTTTTGACTCGTAAGATGTGTGTTTTGGAGGTTGAAATTTATTTTGCTAACACCCCTAGAAAAACTGTAATTGAAATGTGGACTTTATAAAATTTTAAGACTGGTAGGTATTGAAATAAACGGTAACACAAACAAATATTGCATAGCATATTATATAAGTAAGGAATCCTTACTAAGGATTTAATTATTAAGAATTTAATAATACTTGTTGTATACTAATATTAAAAATAGATTAAGAATATGAGTTTAATCAAAAAAATTTAAAACCATTTATTGGGACTTTTTGGTCCATTAGGTTAAGTTTCCATTTAATGTACTTTAAAACTATATGGACAGTAATTTATTTTACAAAATCTGATGACTCATCAGTGATGACTTATCAAAAAGGCGTACAATTCCATGAAAACAACTATTTACGACCAGGGCCGTGGAGAGTGAGGCTAGGGACATATGCCCGGCCTACAATCATGAGGAGTATACTTTTTAAATTTATTAAAAGGTAATGTTGGAAAATTTCTTAAATACATCAAAATTTCGATAACGAATGTCATTTCTAACAGTTATTTTAAATTTATAGATAATGAACGATTGAATAAGGCTTAAGCAATTAATAAGCAATCCAAAGAGGTCACATTTTTTAAAAATTTTTTATAGGTGCCCACAATTTCCATCTATCTGTACCTACTGCTGGCTCTTTACGGCCCTGGTCAGACCTACATCAAACTGATTATCTAAATAAAACATTCTTGTATATACTAGAATGAGATCAGGTTTACACGTACAGTAAAATCTCCGTTATTCACCCGGTTAATTTATATTTATAAATTTGTCATAGCAACTATTACAATTTCAAAAACAAACTTCAAATAACTTGAAATGAAGTACAGTCCGACCCCGCTTTGGGGCAAACCTCGGTATGGAGCATACTCGGTTTTTGGGGCATACTCGTGTTTTTCAGAATTATGTTAATTTTATAGTATTTACAATATATATCGATGGCATAGCAATATATGTGAAATTAACCCCGCTTTTGGGGCAAAAATGTTGTAAATATAAAATATATAAGTATAATTCCTATAGTGATAAGTCATCACTGATGACATTAAATTAAAATTATATTTATTTAAATATTTTACATACATTTTCATATGTATTTATCATAATTCATTAAGTTTTCATTTATGCCTATATTTTAATATCTGATAATTTATTAATTACTATTCTAAGTTAGAAAGTAACTATAATTCTAAAAATTAAGTATATAATTACAAAAATATTCGTAACTTTGATTTGGGATTTTTATTAAATTTTGATTATCAACTATTTACTTGAAAATATCACCTTAACAGTGTTGGACTCTAATAGAAACAAATATAATATCATAATGTATTGCAATAGTTTAAATATTCTATGAAAAATGATATAACTTACTAAAACCCTTGATTTTGAGGAAACCCCTGTTTTTGGGGCACTTTTCAAAAAATGGTGCCGATATTCGACTATACCGTATAACCTCCGTTATTCGCCCGATATTTCAAATCTCCAGTTTGAGCGAATAACGGAGGTTATACTGTATTATAAACTTTAAATATAAAAATATCCATTTGTCACCAAGTAAAACTAACAAAACAAAAAAATACAAATTTATAAATTATATAATGTTATAAAAACAATGCACTCTTACAACGCGTAATTTTTAAAATTTGGAAATTGTAATAATAGATTCTCTTTACATATAATGAATTATTTATTTGTCATAATTTTTTTGGAATTCATTAAAATTTGTTTATTCGAAGGGGACCAAGGCATGTAAAATTTTTGAATCAAAATTGATATTATCGTATATGGTTATCGATTGTCTATTTTTGCAAAATTCTCTACTATGCTAAAATTATAACAAGTTCCAACATTGACAAACTAGAGAGAATACTGTATATTAAATTAGAGTCTGCGCATGTCAACATTCTCCAATCTTTAACTATTTATTTAACCAGGTAATATTTTTTAACAATTTCTTCGCCCGTATTCGTCGCAGGGCTCTAATTGTAATGCATATTTTCCATAAATAATTAGTTATAATTAATACCTTTAAAATCCCAAAATATTTAGAATCTATGTAGAAAAACTAAACAGTAATGCAAAATGTATTCAAATTGCATGGAAAAAGTATAAAAACAGAAAATTGTTTGAAATATTAAAAACTACACTAATAAAATTGGTTTTAAATAAATAAAAACATTTATAATTTTGAAACGTAGAATGAAATTAGTTCAGAAGAATTACTACGCAAATTAGTCCCATCCGAGTATTCATTCATTAAAAATGAAAAATGCAATTATAATATTAAATTTAGGTATATTTATGATATATCATGCATCACTATTGGTTACCAAACTGAACGCGATTGCCGAGTCTCAGTCTATCAATTCTGACAACATTTTCATAAATTATTCAGTATTTTTTTGAATAGCTCCCTGTGACTCGGATATATTATATACTAAAATAGCTTGACTGTTATGTGATAAATACATTATACAGTCAAAATCTCATTTATTTATTTCATATTTCATTTAACGAACGTCGAAATTTTATTTTTTATATAAATGCCTAAATATCTGGCATTTAACGAATTTTTGATTAACGAACGAATGAATTAAAACATCATTCTCAAAAAACTGTATTAGAAATTGGATTTTTTAATTCTAAGACTGTTAATTTTTTAAATAAATAATAACATACTTTAATATCGAGTCTTTATTTGTTAATTATTTTAGTAAAAATTGATTTTTGATTATTTATTTAATCATTGATTAAATTACAGTGAGCAGAGTTAACGTAAACGTTCAATAGTGCATGTATTATATCAATCATAGTTAGTGTTTGGTGTTTACTCATGGACTTTGGCTAAGTCCTAAAACAATATTGATTTTTATTTAAGTTAGATACTTTTAACTTAGGACGTTATGCGTGTTAGATGTTATATTTAATTATTACATAAACACTAGATTTGCCGGAATAATTTTTCCTCCAGCTGTAGTGTTTAAAATATATATTGACTCAAAAATGTTTAATTTAAACGGAAAAATTTCATTAAATCAGGAAAATGAAACTAGACAAGATGTATTGAAAATTGTAGGAATTCAAAAATATTTTCAAATAATTAATCAAGATGATTCTGAAAAAGTATGCAACAATATAACGGATTTTGAAGATATAGTTGTGGAAAAAGATATTTTTCAGGTATTCCAATTTTAACAGTATTTTTATACACAGTTTTAACAATTTTTGTTAACAGAATTTTAAAGCAGTAAAATTATTAAAAGTCCCTCAGATTTTCGTTTTGCTCAACAATTTTAGCATAGATAGAATAATTCCTAGAAAAATAAAACTATTAATTAATATTAATTTTTCATTTTGAATTATTTCCTTAAATTTGTTATAAATTATTTTTATTGTTTTATTTTCAATATATTATAATGATAGATATAGTCATTATAAAAAAGTATCGCGCCAACCGTCAAAGAAATTTACTATCAAAATATTATTATTTCGTCGATGATTGAAAATAAAACAAATTTTTAAAGAAATTTCATTGAACAGTCGTATTTATGTTAATTATTTTAATGATTGCAGTAATTTTAAATAATATAATTTTAAAAATCAAAACGTCTCGGGACACCATAGCACTTGAGTGTCGCCTCATCTACCTTGAGAAACACTAAGTAAATCGGTTATGAATCTATATTAGAATTATTGTTTCATTTAATTTAATTTTAAAAAAATTATAAATTAATTTAGCTACTATCCTTTTTCGACGAAAAACCAGCATATAAAGGAGGAAAAAATAACAAGTGGAGATTATTAAATTTAAAAGGTACTATGTACAAACAGCACCTAGCTCTGCCGAGGACACATTTTTATTCTATCAAAAAAATAAATTCATGTTTAAAATCTAACTTAAAAAGCCTATACTTAACCCATATTTCTTTATTAGAAATGTGTAGACATTCAATGTACATTATTTTGAAATTGTAGGATCAATATTTACATTTTCAATTTTTATTTTAATCAAAATATATGAAAAATATTGGTTGATAATATATTAAAAATTATTTTTCACCGAGAATGTGTTGATTTCTCAGGTTCAAATTTTGTATTTATATTAACTGGAATAAGCTCTATCAGAATAATCTATTTTTTTAATTTCGGGCAGTTAATTATTTAACATTTTTTTTTAATAAAATATTTCAGAAAAAATATATATGAATATTAAAGCGCTTTTTTGACCGTGAAGACGTTATTTATTCAGATTGAAATTTTTTGTGTGTTTAATAAGATACAACTGTACCACCTAACATTTTTTGTAAAATTTTAGGAATGTTTTCATTAAAAAAAAGGGTAATTTGGGGTTTACCCTTGAAGATATATTTTTTTTAATTGCAATTTATGATTTTAAAATCCGTACCAGAGTATATTTTTTAAATTCTCAAATTCGTTTAATTTTGAAAAAAAGAACAATTCGGCTTTTTGACTCGTAAGATGTGAGTTTGGGAGGTTCAAATTTATTTTGCTAACACCCGGGGAAAAACTGTAACTGAAATGTGGACTTTATAAAATTCTAAGACTTAGCAAACCCAGATTTTCACGATTTCAGTGCAAATTTAAAAATTGATACAGTTATATCCATATAAAATACAGCACAAATATTAAAAACATTAATAAATGAATTTTCAATTTTCCAAAGACCATAATATTATAATAATGTAGAAAAGATATAATGGACTGATAAGTATTAAACCATCGTTAAATTACCAACCCAATTCCATTTACCATTAAATTTACTAAGTAAAGTATAAATAAAGAAAATAAAAATTTTCCACCAATATTAGATTAAAAAATATCTTAGTTGCATATAAATTTAGATTTATACCGTGAACGATATAGTAGAGAACTTATTGATAATATTTATAAAAATAAATTTTGCAAAGGCGCCATAAAATTTATTAGTCAATCTCATAGTGATCCAAATCTTTTAGCACGTAAAAATGCATATATAAGGTATACTTTTAAAATTAATGTTTTGTGATGTGAGTTTCGTATGATTAATGATTAGAAAATAAAATAATTTTTCAATAGGCACTCATTGATAATTTTATAGATTGTGTCAATACCAAAAAAATCAATTTGCAAGAAGGAACAAGAGCATTGATTTAAAATACAAAGTGTTTTTCAATAGAAAGGTAAATTAGTTCAAATCACTTTAATGTTCATAAAACTTTCTAATTAAATAACACTAATAGTCAATTCATTTTGGTTTCTTATGACAAATTTAGAAATATTTATTCAGATATTTTGAACAGGACTCAAATGGTGAACCCATCTGAAACTATAATGACTATATATATTATATAACTTATATTTTAAATTAGGAAACGGACATGTATAAAAAAGCAGAAAATTTGTACAATTGGAGTTTAAATTTGTAAATTATTTGAAATGTATCATTAAATTTTGTATATACAAATCTGCATAATCTGAATATATTATATATCCAGACTCTGGATTCCAGAGGGTGTCCACTAGGGTGTCAACGGTATCTTAAATACAATGCCGCTCAGCAATAATTTGATGCTTATATTCATTTAAAGTGTTAATTCGTTGTCGAAAATTCAATTTTGAATAGTCTTGTCATAAAAAATTTTTAATCTAATCAGGGCTGAATCTATCGCACCCGAGACCCTCTTAAAGATAAGGCCTCGAAAGAATTTTTGGTATAAGGTGGCCTCATTTTCTAAATTGAATATTAAAAAAATATATTCTTGAATATAATTACTTTTTTGTGTATTAAATTTAAAATTTCACACCAAAATTCTTGGATAGGTGGGTGGGCCATATGATATTACGCATCGTTTAAAAAAAAATATTTTTCGGTGGCCTCGAGCTTGGTAGTTTAGCTCTGAATCTAATGTTATACGTTTTGTCTTAATCTGAAAGATATTGACAACAACTATAAATTAGTATACTATCATATAGGTATAATTAATATCATTATTTTAAGAATTTATCCTCAAAATTATGAAATCAGTTAATATTTACCCCCTCAAATTTAATTATTGAAATTCATACAAAGATGTTAAGATACATGTAAAATATAACTTTATTTTATGTATAATCAGCTTTAATTGTATTGGTAATTCCTTTGATAGATTTACTATGTCTTGTGGACCATTTTGTTATTTTAAATTAATTTCTAGCTTTTTTTAGCTCATTTATTTTGGTTTTTAACCCTTTCACTGTCTGTGTATGATATGATATACACAGAATAATTTTGAAAAACTTTACTCTTTTATTTTCATACATTTTCACATATGTAATTTAAAAATGATACATGTTTAAATTAAAACATAAATTCCAGACATGTGGTGATTAAACCTGTTTATGGTTTGGTTTATATTCTGTTTTGTAAATGGTTTAAACCATTTATCTTTAATAAATTTATTTTCATTTTATTTTTTTATTATTTTTCTGTAACTAAAGAGTAATAAGTAATTTGAACGTTGATAATAATAACACGATTCGTGGGTAGACCTGTTCATGGTTTGGTTCAGAACCATAAACTTGTATTCGTCTTTGTATAACTTTCTTAGAATCTGAAATTTTGCCACATTATGTAGAATTTAAAATTGGGCCTTACTTACCAATCACCCTGTATGTATAAAATAAATTGTCATTAATTATGTAATTACATTAATGAATTAATTAACTCTAATTTTAAGGCAACATCGACAAACAATATGAAATAAAAATTTTCTAAATGTACTACTTACATTACACGTAAAATCAACTTATTTGGGTTACCCCTTAACGAATCTTGTTCAATATCAAGGATGTAAGTGATAGACATAAATTTCAAAAATTAAGATATAAGAAGGTATCAATTAAAAATATTTAATAAAAAAAGTAATAATTAGATAAATTTAAAATTTATTTTTTATTGAACACCACCAAACAAAATCATAAATTATATTTAATGATCTACATTTTCCAAAACGTCTTTCATATAACATCATAGTTTGATGAAATTGTTCACCCTTTTTGTCTGACCACATACCGCAGTTTAGCGCAAAGAAATCTAAATGACATTCTAGGTAATACATTTTTATGCTATAAAGGTAGTTCATTTCTTGGTATTTTATCAATAACTCTTCGATTAAATCCTTGTAATTTTCAGATCGATTGTTTCCAAGAAAAAATGAGATTACATTTTCCAAAGCATTAAACGCATCTTTTTGTTCAAATTTAAGGGTAGATCGAAAATGTACATCTTTTAATAGTTTTCTAATTTGTGGGCCATTAATTTTTGCGTCGCTGAGATTAGGAAAAATTTATGATGGTCGCAGTAAGTTTGTAGTATACGTGTTGGACAGTGTAATGCTTGGTTTAAATCTTGTTTAAATGTTTCGTGAGAATGCAATTATAAAATTAACTCATCGCTTTAATTAATTGAAAGATGTAATAAAAACTTTATTTGACATGTAAAACATTCATTATGTTTTTTTGTGGGTAAAAATTTAATAGAATAGTAAAATTACTAATTAAAATATCACATGTTTTCGATCTTCAATTATAAAAATATTTATATAGTTAGAATCACAAAAATTAGCTGATTATTTTAATATATGTTACATTAAGTTCCTTTTTGCTATGTTGGACAGTGTAATAAAAGCTTAATTATTTATTCTATGATATTCTACCTATATGTGATGACAATTATTGTCAAGATGACATTTTTGGAAATTATTTTCATCAAAAACGATTCTGATAACAGACGAATTGGAAAATGAAACAAATAAAACTGATTTAATTGGTTTTTCGGATGCTTTTTACCATCTTGAAAAATTATAACGCTTTTTCCTTCAATCAAACGGTAAAGATGTTGAACAAGTCAGTTCCTTAAGGCAAAATCCATTTGAAATAAAGAAGAAGTCAGTTAAAATAACTGATCATTTCATGAAAAATATTAACAATTAAAATGTAAATCAATGAATTAACATTATTTCATTTTAGCAATAGTTTATATATTATTTAGCAAAAGAATTATATTGCGTCATTATAATTACAATGTCAGTAATATTCCAGTGATTCTAAAACTTTTTAAGTAACATCCCATGAACATGAGGTTTTTAATTATCTCAAAAGTTATATCATTTTATTTTTTTGTATATACACCTCATATCTTCCAGTCATTATAGCGTCCTTGAGAGTTTTCATAATATATTGCTTCTTTGAAAAGAAATCAAAATAAAAATTTTGTTAAAAGTAGGGTTAAAAAAAATTACTAATTCACAAATATATTGAATCTAAAAATGTACATTGTAAAGTACAAATGTCGAAAAATTGATAAACTCTGCTAATATTATGAGTCAATATAAATAAATTGATCGTAATCTGGTTATTTTTACATTTCTAATATTTTTGTTAAATGAAATTCTGACTGTATCTGTATTCCAAGAGATATTGGATACATTGTGTGTACGTGATAACATGTGTCAAGTGTGGGCTAAAAGGTGTCAACTTGATAAAAGATGAATAAACCATGATCTATTGATTTCATAAAATAAAAATAAAAAACGATACAATTGAAAATTGAAATAAAGTTTAACGTTTATCAATTTTAAGTTGAACCTTGATATATTTTCTTCATTATTTAAATTCTAATGATATTATAATGTATTACACTAATTGATACAATTTAGTTTAAAATATTTTCTGCTAATTTGCTTAAGAATGTTAATTGAATCTTCCTCCAAAAAAAACGAGGCAAAATATCAAGCTTACTTACAAATTACATCCGGGTGTTATCTGTCAAAATATGACGTTTACGCAGCATTTTCTAATTTTGGAGACATCTGCATCTACGAGTAAATTTTAATATTTAGAATGTGTACTCAAAATCTTTTTTAAAATAAATTATTATCACTTAACGGTTCCTTATCATTAATGTACAAACCCTTATTCTATAATTATAATAATTTGAGATGTACATTGTACAATGTAATAAGTTAAATAATTTATACACATATACGTAAAAATATTTTATACTACATTATCAATTGATTTTTTACTCAGCCTCGTTTTGTTATAATTTATTTAGAAATGTTTCAAGCAAATTAAAACGTGGCAAAGTACTTTCAACCAATTTAAAAGCAATTTCTTCTGTAAAAACGTTTCAAGACTTTTTATTTATGTAATATTTTATATAACACCATGTTATGATAAAACAGTTTGTTTTATTAAACCAATTAAATTAAAATTATAAATTTAATTACCGTGTAACATTCCACGGGATTATTAACAATTGTAAATTGTTTCATTTACGTTATCTTCATTTTAGAATAGGTTATGGCTCTATTGAAATGACTGAATGGTCAAATACATTTAATTCTGTAATTAATTTGTACTTATTATCTATAATAGTGCGAATTATATGATCGTATGTTATAAAAACGTTTAAGCTATTGGATTCTTATTTGAAATTTTAAGTAATATTTATATAGGATGTTGTAAAGTCAAGATCAATTGCACCGTCATTTTTAGATGAAAGCTCCAATTGTTTTGAGGTATATACTCTTTCCAATAACCTTTATATGATGATTGATGGCATTTAAATTAACTTGATGGTATATAGAAATGACGGCAAGATTTTTCAGTTGTGTGTCACATTGTAATAAATATAAAAATCATAATAACAAAGTTGTACTATTTTTAGTAATCGTTGTTGTAGTTTTAATTTAAATTTTAAACAAAATGTTTTGGAAATGATATTTAAAAATTGCGTAGCAGTGAAAAAAATTCCGAAGGAATCAATTATATAGATTTTCATCCATATTTCTTTATTATAAATATATAGACATACAAATGCACATTTTTTTTGAAATTGTAGGATCAATATTTACATTTTCAATTTTTATCTTAATCAAAATATTTGAAAAATATTGGTTAATACTATATTAAAAATTATTTTTCACCGGGAATATGTAGATTTCTGGGGTTGAAATTTTGTATTTATATCAAATGGAATAGGCTCTATCAGAACAATTTTTTTTTAATTTTCGGACCGTTAATTATTTCATATTTTTTGTTTTAATAAAATATTTCGGAAAAAAAATATGAATACTAAAATGCTTTTTTTAACCGTGAAGTCTTCACTTATTCAGATTGAAAATTTTTGTGTGTATTAACAGTATACAACTGTACCACCTGTAATTTTTTTAAATTATAGGGATGTTTTCATTAAAAAAATGGTAATTAGGGGTTTTGGCCCTGAAGATATATTTTTTTAANTTTCATTTTCAATTTTTATTTTAATCGAAATATTTGAAAAATATTAATTAATAATATGTAAAAAATTATTTTTCACCGGGAATATGTAGATTTCTGGGGTTGAAATTTTGTATTTATATGAACTGGAATAGCTCTATCAGAATAATCGGTTTTTTTAATTGTAGGACCATTAATTATTTTAAATGTTTTGTTGTAATAAAATAGTTTCGAAATAAAAATATATGAATAATAAAGTGCCTTTTTGACCGTGAAGGCGTCATTTTATTTAAATTGAATTTTTTTGTGTGTTAACAGGATACAACTGTATACGTGTAATTTTTTTAAATTCTAGGGCTGTTTTCATTTAAAAAAAGTAGTTTTGGGGTTTTAGCCCTGAAGATGTGAGCTTGAAAGGTTGAAATTTATATTGGTTTAATCTGCGGAATAAACTATAATAGAAATGTGGACTTTATAAAATTCTAAGACTGGTAGTTATTGAAATAAACTATATAACACACACACAAAGCGTATACTATAAATAAGGATATTAAGATCAAACTGCATGGATAAATGTTATCTTTAAGTTTGAAGTAAGTAGTAAATAAATCTATGTCTATGAAGTGTCCGTCAAACTTTTGATTTTATACGTTTAATGGATTAATTTGATTTATCAGCTTGATATATATATATAATTATAAATAATATAATATACATGTAATACAATACAATGTAATGCAATACATTTATTTACAGAAAATTGTGACATCACAACTAATAGTGAAGATTGTATATCAAAATACTGTCAGTGGAACAGTGAAACCTCGACATGTAGAGGTAACTTTGCTATTTTACATCTATATATTATATACTATAACCTACTACGTTTTGAATTATAAATTGAAATGTTACGACAATAATACTGATGTTTCAAAAATCTATATTATTTAATTTAAAAAAATACTATTTATACTAATTACATTACACTGATTATTAATCAGTGATTAATTTAATATATTAAGTATGTTTGGCATAATTTACTTTATATACATTATTATTAATAAAATAATTATTAATATTATTGTATATTATTATTGTATTTATTATATTATATTTATATTCAGTTATATATAAATTGTATTCATAATGGCTATTTTGATGTGTATTTTTATTTTTAAATATGTTAATATTTTACCTTTCCAAATACAATTATTGAAATTAATACAACTAATAAATAATAATATGCTAATAAAAAAAAATTTAAATAAATGTATGCTAAGATAAACATAGAACATAACTTAATTTGATGCATATGAGGGAGAGTAAATATGAAATGATTTAAAAATATTTTTGATATCTTGAAAAAATGAAAAAAAGGGTAGATAGGGTAAAATGTATTAACATGGTTACTAATCTTGTTTTATTTGATAGACTATTTAATATTAAAAAATAGTTAAATATATAATTATAACTATATAACTTATAACAATATAACTATAACTATATAAATATAATACAATAACTATAAATAACGTATATACAATATATTATATATATTATATAACGCATAGTCGGCTAGATGTAGATAAAATAATTTATTATAATATAGTTAATGAATATTATTCATATATTACAATAAATAATACTAAATGATTAGATTCGTGTTACAAAAATGATAATGATGCTGATTGTAATGCTATACAATGCAGTTGGAATATTAATTACAATTATTGCACAGGTAGTTTTATCTTTACATATATCAAATTATTTAGCTAAAAATGTATTTGTTTTTTTTTGTCTGTTACCATTTATTGAAGAACGTAATCGGCATAAATTTTTAAGAATAATTTCACGACGTTAGCAAAAACATGAATGTGAGTTAACCAATAATTTTGTAATTTGAGTTTTCATAGAACTACAGTCAGACCTCTCAATACCGCCATTTTGGAATTTCGATATTTATGGCGGTATAGAGAGTTTGGCGTTATGGAGAGTATAACGTTGTAGCGAATAGATCATGTATACGGTTACTATATATTAACTAGGTTGACTGTTATTTATTAAGTACAAAAAGAACCTAACTCTGCCGAGGGCACATTTTTATAATACTTAAAAAAAAATCAAGTTGAAAATTTAACTTAAAAATCCTACTATTCACTATTATCAATTGTTTAAAGCAGTAGTTCCTAAATTTGTTTCAGGTGGAACCATCATATCACATTAATTTTTACTTTAAAGTGAATTGTTCCATCTTAATTTTTAACCTATTTTGTCTAATTTTCAATGTGATGATATATTCCATATTATATTTTCAATCAAGATGATGTATATTCCATACCATTTTAATAAATACATAAAAATAAAAATTATGTATCAATAATTAACCGAATCTTCACTTGATAAACATATTTCAGTAGAATTTTATCATTATTGAAAATGTTTGTAATAAAATATAAAAGCGATATTAACAAAGTTGTATTACCTTTAGTTTCGTTGTTGTAGTTTTTATTTAAATTTTATTCAAAATGTTTTGAAAATGAGAATTTGAAATTTAAATTGCGTATCAATGAAAAAAATTTCCGAAGGAATGAATTATATAGATTTTTACCTGTATTTTTTTATTGGAAATGTGAAAACGTGCAATGTACATTTTGTTTGAAATTGTAGGATGAATATTTACATTTTCAATTATTATTTTACATATTATTTATGGCAGTCGATTTATTAGCCATCAAATACAGAGTTTGTCATGAATATAACTTTTGTTTTCATAAATATAAATTTTGTTTTTATAAATATAAAACTTTTTTAAAAAATACTGAAGTAACATTATTTTGAACAATACTTTTTCAAATATTATTTTATTTTTCATGTTGCAATGATTCATATAAAAAAGTTTAAGTTTATTTGATAAAGTTAATTGTGTTATCGGATTATGCATGAAAATATTAGAAAAATTAGAAAAGTGGTAGATAAAAATATATTTGAAACAATTAAAACATTATATAAAACGAAAAATTCTAACGAACTATCAGAACTCACCAATCTATCAAAAGACTGCATTCGAAAAACGATTGTTAAAATAGAAGATAATTTTGCCAATTGTTCATACAGTGACATATACATGCACATTTTAAAATTATATAAATTTAAATATTATTAATAGGAAAAAGGGAAGAAAAGAAAAAAATAATGTTGTTACGGAAAACGAATTAAGATCTATAATTAATGATGATAACTCGT
>LWCA01000567.1:0-23193 GCA_001642005.1 Intoshia linei | reverse complement strand
TTTAATTTTTCATATACATATAACATTTCATATAATATATAATAATTTACGATTGAAATAATATTTATGGACAAATAGCATTTTAAAATTGACATTTCCATACAATAATTGTAAGTAATGCTGTAGCAATTATTAAGCTGTACTTCATCAATATATAAATATGCATATATATCATATATCGAATAGAATTCACAATTAAACTAAATTTTAATATATTCCTTCATAATTTAAAAAAAATTACTGTATTTTCAAAATGTTTTAATCTTATATCGCCACTTGAATACAAAATGTTCATTATTCTAGCAAATACTTTTAGCCCATCTTTCTGATTTGATTAATAAATTATATTACTTAAATATCTTACGTTTAAATTTAAATAAAATAAAAATCGCAATGAAATTAACAGTATAGTGAAGCACATCAGCAACGTGATCGACTAAAAATATTATATACACTAAGCCTTAGTGATTAAGGTGTTGCAAAACTCGAAAAATTTTGTGATTTGTAATAACTTTAGGTCACAAGCTAAGCTAAAAAATTTGCATCAAAATTTCAAATTTACGATTTTACTGCATCGAACGATTGGTTGCATTGTTTCAAAAAGCGATATTTTAAATGTTTTTTGTTCGTTCTGCCAATAACGAAATTAAAAAATTGTTCGTTATCAGTGGGCTGCACTGTAGTTTGATTAAGTGAAACACCTTAGTATACACTTTATATCATACAGGCATTTATATTTAATTAAATTACAAATCCAATTATCAACTTATTTTTACTGTACCATGATGTTCTATATTCAATTATATTAAAGTATTAAATATGATACGTAGAGATTATATTTAGAATTATCACTAATATTGTGTCACCGTTTAGAATAATAATGTCTATAAGATGAACTGGAGCATCAATGTATTTATCGTATATGTCTCCATTACCAACCATGTACATTATAGTTATGAACAATCCATACAAAATCGAGAGGGAAATGAGAAACTATTAATAGTAAAGAATAAATAAGTAATAAATGAGCTGTTACCCACGATAAAAGATACAAAGATTTTATAATTTTTTTCATTTATTTACTTTATATTTATTACTATACATACATTGTATATTGCCTTAACCCCATAAGAAATTGAAATAATATTAGCATGTAATAAATTTTAATGTTATTAATTTTATCTATTATAATTTATAAATGATAAAAAATATTCAATGTACATTATGTATGTAAATTAAATGAAATGCATATACAATGTATATTATACATTCATATAGAAAGATCTTTTAGATTAAAAATTTTTTACAAACAAAGTGTTCCAATAATGAAAATTAAATAATTAGATAATTATATACATTGTACAATGTACTTACATATGTTGCACAATGAATAGCCCAAAGTTATAGAAATAGTACCAAGTGCACGCCATATAATAACAGTTTGAAACACATTACATATAAATGTAGGAAATAATGTAGTAGGCATTTTGATCATATCATTATTATGTAAAAATAAATAAATTGACTACAATAAACATTTATTCATTTTATATTAATTAAACGCATATTGACAGATGAAAAAAAGAAATTTAAATTCTGAATTAGATCACAATACCAAACTTTCCTCCGCTCACAATGAAATTGATAACGTAATAAAGCAAAGTACTTACATTATTGAAGGATTGAATTATCAGGAAGAAAAATTAGAAAATGTCCATAACAAAATATACAGAATTCAAAACGTTATAGCTCGTTCCACATCACTTTCCAAAACTATAATGACTAGAGTTTCAGCAGACAAAAAAATATTTATTACGGGAGTGATGTTTATACTCGTCTTTTTTGCAACTCTATATTATTACATTAAATTTAAATAAGACTGATTTTTATTTGAAAATAAAATTTTTTAGTTTACAAATTTTGTTTTACATTGTAATTAGTAAATTTATGCAGGATAAAATTCCCGTAGAATAAATATTTGAGAAAAATATTCTTATATTTATTGGATTTTAAGGGCTAAATTTCTATATATCTGAAAAAACCCTACAAGTTCAAAACTGAGTGTAAATATTTGTAGAACGACATTTAATGGGTTGTCAATTTTTATAAATGAAGTGGGTTTGCAAAAAAATTCCATTGCATAGGTTCTGCTTCCAAAGGGTAAGAACATTAGATTTAATATCGTACTACAATGTAGAGTGCTGCAAGCCAAAATAGTTTGAAATTATTTTTTATATTCGCAGTTGGTAACATTTTCAATATTACGATTAATTGGAAATTTTCGAATGTGAAGACGTGAAAAAAATATATCAACTGTAATTTTAAGCCTTAAAGGACCTTAAATTAAGGTCTATACATTGATTCATAACATTTGAATTTAAAGAAATATATTAATATTTTATAACTCATTGAAAATAAATGTTAATTGATCACTGCTGAATTTCTGAAGCCAAATTTAATTTCTATTCTAACCTAAAATAAATTTAAAAACAAAAAGAACAAAACTTTGTCAAAATGAGTGCAAAAAATGTGATTAAAAGTGGTAATTGTTTTTAAATTTTTTTGTATGTAGTGCTTTAGCTCTTGGGAATATCAACAAAACTTCAATAAATGGAAAGTCAAGCTTGGAATGTAGCAAAGAATCACTACTTTTGAGAGGAATTTGGCCACATAATATAGGTGTTTTGAGTAGATTACCAGAGTTTTATAAATCACGATATATTGAAAAATTTCAAGATGATAATTTATTATTGAAAACGACAATTCATTATGAACCTCCAAAAGATTATTTTGTTTACGATCAATTTGGCTTACCAAAAGTTTTAAATAGAAACCCACCTAAAACGTATTTACCTTCTATTGCCGATAAATCATTATGGGACCTTGAAAGAGTCGTTTATTTTGTTAAAGAAACTAAATTCGAAACTGACAGACAGCCTAGATTTTTGAGACCTAATTTGGAAAGGAATTATTTATATTCTGAAATATTGAATGTTTGGCTTACAATTGTGACCACTGAAACGGCTTATGAAGCAATTGATCAATGTTATGGTATTGATGGTTACATTATGAAGTCTTCTGAATCAAAAATTGGTTCAATGTTAGGAATGATGCTTAAACGTCGGTTTATGCGTAAATTATATGAAAAGGATTGTAGTAACGAAATTTTATCCAAATTTAATAAATATCTTATTCCGAAAAATGAAATAGACTGGCTAGGTTTAACTTTATACGAAGCAGAGAAAAGACAAAGATATATAGAATTAATGAATCATACCTCGAGAGGAATACCAACCAAATACATATATTCCAAAAGTTTTGTAAGACATCAATAAAACGATTTTATGTTTTAGTATCAAAATTAACATTAGTTTTTCTGTACAATGTTCTGATAACTTCTCGCTCTGTTTATAATTGTCAATACAGTAGACCAGTGTTTCTCTACCTTTTTTTCGCTATGGACCATATTTCATTTTAAAAGGTTTTGAATCCACCATAAATAAGCGTTTCCAAAATGCCGATTAGCAAAAGAAATTTTATATTAACGAATATACTTACTTTAATTTCAATAGTTATATATTTATATTAACGTTGTAAAACGTTGAATAAAAAAGTAAATTGAGTTAAACAAAAAAAAACGTTAAACTAAATTTACATTTATACAAAATATATTTTGGTCAATGCCTTATTCTTGGTGTTTACTACAGTGTAATTAACACAAAATATTGATTGCAATCTTATTGTACCTCGGTAGCCAAATTCCAAGATAGAAAATTTTTGACATTACGTATATATTTATATTTTTTAAATTTTGTAAAATAATTATGGTTTCAAGGATTGTTTTTTCTAAATGAGCCATCCATAAAATTACAAGCCTTCTCCGAATATTACCCTGAAAAATTCAATTTACCTCAGTATGAAATAGAAAGATTTTTTACATGTGAATTTATCATCACAAAGTATATTATAGTCACATAATATAACAGTTTAATAGCGATAATAAAAATTTTAAATAATATATTAAAGCTCTATGAGAACTACCAAAATTTTTCTGTGGGCCATGTTGAGAATCACTGTAGTAGACGCTCAAAAGTACCTCTTATTTAGATGTTATAACAAAACTATACTAATGTAAATTAATTTTGATTCTAAAAGTGACCACTAAATATCAAATAGAAACAACCGTACCCAAAAAATTATCATTTTTCATGTCATTCAAGTATTTTGTGTGTCAAATAACAACTATTAAGTCCAAATTTTTGGCTATGATGTCAATGTTTAATAAATGTACTGTAGTGTTGTATGAGTTTAGTTGTTGTGGTTGTAATAAATTAATTTATAGTTGTGTATTAAAATTTAACATTCAATTAAAAAAATTTTTTTTTTTTCTTGAAATTATTTGAAATAAATTTTGCCGAATATTAAAGACCTTCAAGGACCAAAATATTACAATCTTATTTCTAAAATATTTTCAAAGTCGCTTATAAATAATATTCTTGGATTAATTTATCGCCATATATTTCGTCCATTTTATATAAAATATTTAGTTTAATTAATACCGTAACCATAGTGATATTAATGGGAAAAGTGATCACTTTTCGAGAGTTTACTGTAGTATTTTCCAAAAAATATATCCATGTATTCATTTGATACAATTATACACTATTTGTAGACTTATTTTTGAAAAATTATTTATTTATAACATTGATGATACAAGGGTAATCATCGAAAAATTCCATTTTCAAGGCTATATCGATGTCATGTTAACATAGTTTATTAAGACACTAAATTATCGTATTTCAATATACAAGTAATAGAAAATGGATAAAATCGATCAACTAACTATTGAAGACTGTAGGAATATCTGTTTTGGATATCACA
Source organism: Intoshia linei (assembly GCA_001642005.1). Lineage (NCBI taxonomy): Eukaryota > Metazoa > Orthonectida > Rhopaluridae > Intoshia > Intoshia linei. Next base: position 18,312 of record LWCA01000567.1, on the reverse strand, counting down.
AAATAAAAATAAACAAAGATAATAGGAAATTTATATGGAGCAAAATTTTAAAAGTAGAAAATAAACGTGTTAAACTTAGCACTGGTAAGAATTTTAGTTCATTGTGATTAATTAAATTATTAGACTTTGAATACCGCAAAAACGAGTTTTATAAAATTGTAACAGTCGATATAGATAGAATAACATATCTCATACCAAACGGTATTTATAATTAGTTTTAATGAATAACTTTCAAGTTGACGACGAAGAGAAGGAGGATATCAAATCAAAATTGAAAATAGTGGTAATGGAGTTATTATTACAAAGTCCAAAAAAATATTATCAAGTAATAACTACAATAAAATATAACTAGGATAAACTGTTTTTATAGGGCTTTCACGAAGTGTGCTTAACAGTTATGCTTACAGTAGGATTTGAACTGTCAATATTGGTAATGGATGAATTAACTAATAGGCACCTATTGTATACTTTTATTATGATGCTCATTAATAACTTATTAGATACTATACCACCAATAATTTTGGAAAAAGTTTATGTATCATAGACTATTTATTGCCCTTAATAAAGATACTAAATCCTAAATTAGAATCTCATCTAGAAGCGTAATGTTTTCGAAATTTATTTTAAAAAATATTAGAGCTTCGGTTGACGGTATCATTATTCTTAGTTGGCTTTTAACTTGGTTCCTGCATATAATTAAAGATTACGACAAAGCCATACGATATTATGATATTTGTATAGCATCACCAGTACTGTTTCCGGTTTATTTATCTTCCGTGGTAATTTTTCAATTTGCAAGTTTTACTAGATTTAGATAATAAACGACTCCTCCAGTTCAATCTTAAGTTCTACTCTCGACACTGGAGAAATATCAATGAAGATACAGAATTTACCATTAATTGCTGATCAATCCCGAATAACATGTCAGGCATCTCAACTGTATCATATGTACCCTCCGACAGTAATGTTGACCAAAAATAAAAGCCTTGTTCAAATTTTGGGGTAAATATTAATTTTTTAAATTTAAAATTTGTAGATACGACACAAAGTTACCGTTTTCGCCAAATTGTGAAGAAATTAGTAAAATAATTGAACAGAATAACCCACAAAGCATAAATACAAAATATTTGATAATAGCTGTATTAGTTCTAGGTTCTATTATGACAAGCATATTATATAATTATAAATATAAATAAATATTCATCTATTTTGTCGGTCCATTTGGGTTTGCGATTGGCGGAGGTACACACAAATTAACCGGCATTGTATTAAATATTGGAGGCGGAGCGTTCAAATTTGGAGGACCTACAAATCAATTATACAAGTTGTGCTATTTTTACCTGAAGGGGGAATTTGGTTGCTCAGTGCTGGCGGTAACTGATTATTTGGCATACTTGGAGGCATGAAAGGTGGAGCTAAAATACAAGTTTTAAAAAATAAAAATATGTGATATATGTAAAACATTTACAAATAAATCTTTTAAAGTCATGTATCAGTCGATAGTAATTAAGTGATTTTATATAAATTAAAAAAATAAAATTACGCATAAATCCTCCTGGGGGCACATATGTACTGTTTTGAACAGCAATATTAGATTCGTAAACGGCCGCTAAATAATATAAAAAAAAGTAAAAATATATTTACTTGTTCTATCAATCATTTCTTGAATTCTCGAATCAAACCATCTGCGGTAATACTCTCTTACATTATCGCAATGTTTTCTTCCAGTGTTGTGAGTTCGTCGTACAGACCTCTAATTTAAATTATACAAGTAAATATTTTAATACCGAGTCGTGAGTTAGGTGAGTGCTACAATAGTCGCAATAATATCTAAATATAATTTATAAATTAATGATTTTTTTAAAACTTTGGCATAATATTGAAATTCACAATGTTTACAATTTATCACAGCACAATAAAGTTGTATCTATGGAAAATTATAAACTCCATTTTAAACTGATAAAATATTTATCCATAATTATATACAATAGCGACGGAGTTAGTCAAAAAGTGCTACGCTTTTAGCAACGACACATGTTGCTTTTAACCTTTTTTATGAGTGTAGCCACATATAAACTACACAATTACATCGTGCATTAGAATTTATTTTCATCAAAAACATTAAATTTAAAATTTTATTTAAATCAGAAACGTTTATAATGTAACACATTTTGTAGTTGTAACGATTGGCCGAAACAAACTCAGATAAGTTCATCTTAATTAAAGATGTCCAAATCGGTACGTTAACTTTTTAGTTGAATTTTAGAAATTGATAAAATACATGGCCGTGTAGTATGAGTAATATCTTATAAATCACATCTATAATTTTATTTTCTAATATAATGATAAAAAGTCCGGCAATCTTTCACTTTGAAAAATCACACATTTTATTATGAACGATTGTTTATTATTCCTATATACTTGTATTTATATATTTTTCAGTTTATTAATTGTATACTTGACTATTTTATCGTCAATATACTTGAATGAGGATCTATTTCATTGGTATTGTACTCTGTTTATTGCACGCTCATAGATAATATAATTGGCGGGCTGCAAAAAAAATAGGCATTATTTAAAAAAATTTATTTATATATAAATTCCATTCGATGGTTTTTCGATGTCACAAACTCTTCAGTGACAGTATCGTTAAAATTGTCAATAGAAATTACAAATTATGTCTAATGTATTGAATTTTGATATGGGTATTACACTGTTGTAATTATGAATTTCAGTGTGTAAACTACATACTGAAATTCACTAGTCGTGGCTGCAAACAGTGCAGCCCATAGTATTACATTAACGATAGAAATTACAAATTATTTCTCATGTATGGAATTTTAACATAATATTACACTGTTGAAATTCACTAGTCGTGGGCTGCATTAAAATTAATTAAAAATTAAAATTCTAGTCTCATCTTTCGAACAACACTTTACATTTACAGAACACCATGAACTGACGAAAATCTATCATATAATGTAAAACGGGGAAAGTAACAAAAAATAAAACGTCCAGATATTGACAAGTCGAAATTATTTGTTTGATAATTTGGTGTACGATATCAAATATTCAGATTCAGAATGAGAATGTTAAAAACATGAAATTTACTAAGACGCACTTGAGTAGGTTGTCGAATCAACAATATATAGAAAAAATATTTAAAATAGCTAGTATGAAGTTCATGCTATAAACTTGAAACTGAAACAGTAAGTTAACACATTGTTAGAATAATGGTATAAAAATTAGGAAAATTTTAAATTAAACTTTTTGGTCCCCACCCTAATATATTAATACTTGGATCAACTTGTTAAACTTTATTAACATATTTAATAATCTAATAAAATATTAATATAATTATAAAATGTAAATATTAACATAACAATGTAAATATAAATATAAACCTAACTGTTACAATATTCTCAATGTTTATGGGGCATGGTTAATAGACAATGCAATGTACATTATACTGTCATAATTATGTATTATTAGCTGGTTTAATAATACATATGTACTGATTTTTTTTCATTATTAATTGTCGATTACATAGATATAAGGCAAAATTTCACAAAAAGTCATATTAATCACAATCTAAAAATGTTCATATTGTTTACAATATAGATCAGAAATGTAAAAAATAAATTGTATTTTAAAAGGAACACATGCTCAAAGCAGATGTATTGTTTTTATTTTGCTCAATAGATTAGTCAACCTATAACTTTTTAATTGTTGTTTTCATTTTTAAATGAAACAAGTTGTTTACGTTTAAAACATTTTAGTTTAAAGAAACCAAAGTTCAACAGGTGTGAACATGGACAATGATTCAAGATAATTAGTACCGCATCTCATAAATATTAAATGAAATTTAATTTCCAATTAAATATGATTAAAATTAAATTATGTATATATTTTTTTTTATATTATGTGTCTACCGAAGCAATTCAAACCAAAAAAGAATCAACTACAACGATATCAATCAAAGAACAAACCTTCCAAATCAAAAACCATTCAACAACATACAATAATAGTGTAAACCCGGAAAAGGACCAAAAAAAATCCATTTTCAATAAAAACGAAATTTACATGTTGGGATATTCTAACTCTCTAAATGGTGCGGTAGAGGATAAAAATTCTACAGAATCAAAACTCTTGAAAGGATTCCAAATTTTCATGATTATTTTTATTTTCTTTGTAAATTTACTTTTTGGGTTTAAATTTGATTTAAACCTTTTTAAAAAATATGCTAAAAAACCCATAGGTCCTATTGTCTGCGTAGTTTGTCAATTCACCATTATGCCAATGGTTTTTTGCATTTTAATGTAACTTTAATTTTTTTAGCTTGCCTTTGGAACAATTTACCTGTTTGATCTTAATGGAATTGTTGCCTTTTCTATTTTTATGGTGGGATGTTGTCCTGGAGGTGGAGCCAGCAACATGCATACAGCATTACTGGATGGTGATGTTACCTTATCAATTATGATGACATCAATTAGTACAATTGTTGCATTAGGTATAGTATATGATAATGAAAATATAAGAATTTAGGAGCCATGCCAGCGTGGTTTTACACATTGGGCAGATACGTTGTGATATACGAAGACACGAGTATTACAGATATAATACCATTTCTACATTTAATTGGAGTATTGGTAATCATAGTCATACCTTTAATTCTTGGTTTTTCCATAAGATGGAAATTTGAAAAGAAGATTACAAAGCTATTAGTTTACTTCAAAGTAATCATTGGAGTATCGGTATTAATTGCAACATCCTTAGGATTGGTGGTTAATTACGATGTTTTCTTTTATATATCGAAGGAAATGTGGTATCAATCTATGTTAGTACCGTGGGGTGGCTTTATCATTAGTGCATTCATTTCCAAGATATTTTGCTTTGCATACCCTCAAATGATAACTATTGCTATTGAAACAAGTATTCAAAACGTAGGAATTGTTTTCATAGTCATAACTGCTTTATTCACGGGTAAGGAAATGAAAACTGGATTTGCAATAACTACTTGTCAAGCAGTGGTCACTGTAATTCCGCTTATTTTGTTTGAAATAATTTACAACGCTAATAAAGTAATCCGAAGAAAACTAGAACGTAAAAAACACGGAATTACTTTAATACAAGGGAAAATTAGCCGAGGAAATTCTTTAATTGACTAAAATTATACAATATTAAATTTTAATATACACTAATTTTTTATATTTCATGATTTCTTGAAATGTAATTTTAATTCTATGAAAGTGCAAATAATCCAATAAGAATGTAGTAATTGTCCATAATTTAAGGGTAGACGTGCATAATATCGATATTCATAATATATTCAAATCCAATTTGAGATAAAAAATATTTTATGGCAATGAATAATACAGCAGGTGGAAACAGTGGTCAATTGTTTTTATTCAACTAATAATAATGTGACAATGTCGAAATAGAATCAAGAGTGAAATAAATTTATTATGTTAAAAAACTGAAATTAAAAAAATTTTTGAGCTTTCTTACATACATTCATACTTTAACATTGAACCCATCGAAATATACCTTTTATTTGAGCTATATAAGCTACACTTGGTTGCAGCAGTAGCAATTTTTTTCTATTTACCAAAAAAATTTAAAAAAATAATCTCCACTGAATGTTTTTTATTCACAATTAAAAATACAATTGTTTATTTTTTAAATAATTCTTATAAATATGATGACAAAATTGCAGATGTAACCTCGTTTATATGATTAAAATCTTTTAATTCTACATTTAATTTTAACTATACAATGTTCTAGTAAGACATACATGTAAAATACCATAATTATTAGAGAGGTACAGGAATCGAAAATTCAAAATTATTGAATTTGAACTAAATTTTAATACTGGGTTGTGAATCCATAATATGGTGTAAAAAACTGTTTCCTCTTCCTAATCATTAAAAAATTATCAAATTTTATAGGTTATGTACAGGCCTGTAGAGAGTCAATAGTAGGCGCGTCCAGATAAAAATTTTCAAAATTGACGCCTATACATTATTTAATCAATTTTTTAGTGTTTAAAAATTAAAAATAACAATTGAAAATCGCATTGGTCAATCGAAAAAATGAAATTTTTTAACATTACCTATTGATAAATTAAAATAGTAGGCTCTCGTGATTGAATGCCGGACCATATGGCCCCTACCCCTCTCCACGATTCTAGTTATGCATTATAATTTAAAAAATCTAATCAAACAACTCTACGTCGATTCTTATTATTTAAAAGTTAAATAAATTCAATTTGTAAATTACATTTTTATTTTTTATGGTTAACAGTCAGCGTTAATATATTTTAAATTATTATTTCGTATCAAAGAAGCCGATGTTATATGGCTTATTGATAATATAAGAAAACTTGACAAATAAATAGTTAAATAGAGGATGAACAAAAACAGGTGTTTATCAATTTCTATTTTGTACAATATGAAATGGTTCTATTTTATAGTATTTTATAGTTTAGGAAGAAATTTTTCTCAATGTCAAGATGTAGATAATTTGTTAATTTCTAAAAATTCAACTGAAAAAAACAATAAAAATTTTGAGCATTTAGCCAAATTGAAATATGATTGGAACAAGAATAACGTTGCAAACCCATCTAACAATCAAAATACAGAAATCAGCGTCAAACTAAAATTATTTTATCAATCATTTGTCGTTGTACTTGGATTTTGCGTGAATTTATTATTTGGACTCAAGTTTGATTTAAATCTGTTTAAGAAAATTTTAAAAAAGCCGATCGGACCATTGGTAGCAGCACTATGTCAATTTATTGTCATGCCGTTGGTATTTTTGTAGGATTATTAAAAGTATTATTAAAATTTAGATTGGAATTCTAACAGCATACCTATTAAATGCTGAAGGTGTAATTGCATTTGTTATAATATTGATAAGTTGCTGCCCGGGAGGTGAACTAAGCAACATTCACAGTGCTCTTTTAGATGGAAATGTGACAATGTCCACAATGATGACTATTACTGGAATTGTGACAGCTATAGGTAAATTTCGATTCATTCCATATTAACATTAACATATAGGTGCTATACCTGCATGGTTTTACGCCTTAGGAAAAAATGTACAGCATGAAAGTATACAACTAAAAGATACACTACCATTTGCACACCTCTTTGCGATGCTTTCAATATTGTTAATTCCCATTATAATTGGAATATTCATAAAGTCAAAATACAACAACTCTTTGAAAATTTTAGCATATTTCAAAATTTTAATAGGAATTGGTGTCACCCTTCAGAGTATATTTACAATAGCAATACATTATCAGTTTATAACGTACATAACTCGAGATATGTGGTATAAATCAATAATTCTCCCGTGGGGAGGATTTATTCTAACAGTAATATTAGCCAAACTGATGCGATTTCCGAATTGTCATATTATATCGATAGCCATCGGAGTGGGTATACCTGATACTTTGTTGACTATTCTCGTTATAAGTGCAACGTTTAAAGGGAAAGATTTAAACACAGGTTTAGCTTTGGCTCTATGTCACGAAATTGTCACACTTCCTCTTATAATCATTGAAATAACCTTTAATCTTTCAAAATATATTTATAAAAAATATTTAAATTACCAATTGATCACTTTGCTATCTTATTAAACGAAAATTTGAATTATTATATGAGATATGTAAAAATAGTCATGTATTTGCGCGTTTCCTAATAAAACTGATTAGATTCATTATTTTTTCATACAAATTTAATCTTTTTTCTTTGCATATGAGTAATCTTGGGTTATCTTTATATAAGGTCATTTTTTACTTAAAATTTATTAGTCATGAACACAATAAATAATATTTACAAATCGTGCAGATCGCTTTAAGATAAAATTTTAATAGAATTTGCGGTATTGGGAGTTTTCGGTTTTGGTTTTTTTTCAAATTTAGAATTTGTGGGTAATTCAGTATCAGATAGTTCGTAATCTGAAGAGTATACATTTTCTATAGCTTCAAAATAATTTTTATATTCCATGGAATTCATTTTTTTGTTTTTTGGATTTACAATACAAGTTGAAAAAATATTTAAGGGTACGTTTCCTTCACTTTCCCTCATTTTTTTTAAGACAAATTGTTCCATGCTTTGTTGTTTTTTAATTTGTTGATCGTTTCTGGTGGAACTAATAAAATCATACTTACAAGTATTTGTGCAGCTATCGAAACTATTGAATAAATTTGAATTGGAACTTCTATTCTTTTTAGCGTTTGATGCATTGAGATTATCCGGGTTTTCAATTTGTATAATATTCAATAACTTATTTTGTCTTACTCTATTACAATTTTCTCCATTTTGAATACATTTTTTGCCAGACAAGGGCGGAGAAGGTAATGTAGCATCGAATCGTATAATCTTTTTAGGAATTTCGTTTTTGAAAAATTCATTTTGAGTTTGATGAACTAAAGGAAAACTTTGATTTTTTGTTAAATTATATCTTAAATCTATGGGAAACTTAGAACAAAAATTTTCATATTCGTCCTGTACGTGTGCATCATAAGCTGAACATCGCATTAAAGAACTTTGATTAAGATTTAGAAAATTTTGATCTTCACGGGGGCGTTTATAATTTTGACTCATGTAAGAATAGTTTGGACATTTTTTACCATTTATGTTTGAAGAACATTCGTTTCCGTTTCTTGCAGGGGAAAATTTCAACAAAGAAACAGAATTTAGGTTTTTCGTTGACGGGTTGGAAATTTTGTCGTACACAGTGTCATGAGAATTTTTAAAATGACTATCAACCATTTTAATTTCTGTGTTTTCATAATTTTTAAACAATGACTGTTTCCAGCAGAATCCATAACGTTTTCTTCTATACAGGTAAACAAAAATAATTGATATGAAAAACCATAAAATACCACCAGATAAACCTATTATGGTAGAATAAAGCCAATGTTTGTTGGTGGTATACCCTAAATTATCAGTACTGCGCAAACTAGAAGCTAAAGGACCAATTTTTAATGGTTCTGAGGCTTCTCCTATTCCTACTCTTGTAATTGCTGCAATTGTTAAAGTGTACACACATTTTTCATCTAACTGTTCAACAATAATGTAATTAGTTGTAGCATTGGTGGTTACAATGTTGCTGTAGTCAGAATCACTTGATTCTATATACAACTTATACCCGTTCAGAATACCATTTATGCTTTCAAATTTAGGAGCAGACCAAGCCACAGCAATTGAATCGTTTGAAATTTGGGCTACTTCAATGTCATTTGGACCGGAGGACGGCACATCTTCCATGGTTCTTGCGTGTATGACGTTACTCTCCTCCAACATGTTATATTGATCATTTAGAAACGGTATAACGCTAATTTCATACCACGTAAACTTTTTCAAACCGTGCAAAATTTCGTTGTATATGTTTCGGTACAAATCCTTTTTATTCTTTACGTAATATATTTGAGTAGATATTAGAGCGCCTGATTTTCTACTTTTAGCCACATTATTTTCAAAAACACCAGACATTTCATTAAATTTTATAATGTAGCCACGTATTCTGTCATCAATATATATCATACGCCACTCAATCATCAATTGGGAGGAACTCAAAATATCTGCCAATTTGAGATAAACTATTGAATCATTTTCAGTCACACTTGAATCACCATTTTGTAAAATTTTAACATTAGATTCAGTTTTAAGAATTATGGGACCCAAAATTTTTGACGGAGCTGAAAATCCATGATCATTTTTTGCTCTTACAATAAACATATATTTCCTAGTCTTTTCCAAGTTTTTGACTACAATTTGTTTTTCTAAAGTTTTAAAAAGTGTATCCCACGTTTTCATATTTTCATAATTATTAATTACATTTGTTTCGTTCGTATTCCAGACAGAATAATATTCAATTAAATACATTTCTATTTTAGATGATCCTAATTTCCCCTCGTCCCACTTTAAAACCAAACTATTAGATGTCACGTTAAATGCTAGAAAATTTAAAGGTGGGCCGGGTAGTGTTGATTCGGTGTTTGATTGGAAAAATTTTACGTTTGTATTCAATGCAACTTTGGGGTTTATTACGTTCAACGTCGCTGTGGCTTGAACCATTTTGTCATTCAATGTAGCTCTGCAAACATACTTACCCGTATCAGATTTTTCTAGGTTCATTATTTTAAATGAATTTAAATCCAGTTTTATCAATCGAGAATTGAAAAAATTTATCAAGTCTCCATTTTTGTACCATTCCACTTTCAAATTTTCATCACCATCCGATGAACGAATTTTGCAATGCATGATCGCAGTAGATTTAGTTGGCAAGGTTTGATCTTGCGGCAATTGGTCAATAATTGGTGGTGGAATCATTTTGTGAAGCTCTAAAAATGATTATCAATGCAAAATAAGTGATTAATAATTAATTACAATTAATTATTTTTTTTTAAAAATTACGTTTCACAGTGATTGTGCTTGATTTAGCAACACTACCCATCATACTCATAGCACGACATGTATACATACCTGCATCGTTTATTTGTATATTTTTAATGTGAAGCGATCCTTCAGAGTCTATATATAATCTTCCATAATTTTTGTGGAGCAACATGAGTTCCTAAAATACCATTATAATTTAATCTTAAATTATTTTTACGTCTGAGTCATTTTTTTGCCAAAATATAGTGGGGGTTGGATTTCCTCGGACTTTACAATTAAGTATAGCGGATTCACCAACAAGTAAAGATTTGCTAATTGGTTTGATTACAAAGCTTGGCATTTCTATTATATAAAAGTTATTATTAATTCAAATAATAAATTAAACTATTATACATTAATTGGTTAAATATTAAATATTTAATTGAAAATATAAATTTTGAAATTTTAATGATCAAATATGTTAACGTTGTTGTTACTTAAAGACAAAAAGTTTTATTAAAAAACAATAAGAATTGTAAATCAATATAAATATATCAATAAAAATGTGAAATTCTTTTATTAATATATCAAGTTATTCAAAAATAAATTTGACATGTAGACCAATAAAACTGAAAATACAATAGACCTCAAATAATCCAAATGTTATCGATAAAATTATTAGAAAACTTTGGAATGAATTTAAATTTTTGATTCAAAATTTAAATTAAACAGAAAAGTGTTACTTATTATGTAAAATACCTTGAACTGTAATTTCAGCTTCTCTGCTGACAATTTCAGCAGCTTCATTATATGCAACACAAACATAAATTCCTGAATCTTCGGAAACGATATTGTTTATGATTAAATTTCCATTTTTTTCAATGGTGTATTTAATTGAAAAATCACTTTCTTGGTAATTGGTATATGTACGACTTTTACGGATATTGTTGACCACATTAATATTATTACCATTATGACGCCATTTGATTTTTGGATTTGGGGTTCCATTGGGTGGAACACATTTTAAAACCATTGAATTTCCCGAGGTCGTAATAACATCTTCAGGCTCCATTATAAAATCGTTATCAATTTGAGCTATTTCTAATACGGCACTTTTGCTAATCACCCATTCTCCCGTATCAGGGTTTGTAGCATTACAGTAATACTTTCCAGTGTCTTTAACGTTTTTGTTTATTTGTGTTTTTAAAAAGAATAATTTTCCAGTCTGCAGTAACATTCGATGCGATGTGGATATGTCCATCTAAAATTGAAGATAAAATAAGAATTTATAATAATATGGAATTAACCTTTTAGAGTCAATGCAGGTCTCAGGTTAATCTGGTGACTACAAAAAACTAAAGCTAAAAATTACAATAACTCGATAAACCACCTTGAAAGCATGACTAATTTAAATTACATGCTTAGTGTTGATGTCTAAGCTTAAAATCAATATTTATTGTAGTAATTTTGAATTAGAGAAATATCAATATATTATTAAGAGATTTTCCATAAAATAATATACTCAGATTGATTAACAGATTGTAAATAAGCTTAAAACTATTAATAATAATAGATCTGATAATTTGAATATGCAAATACAATGAATGTAAATTGTACAATGATATGCATATTCATATAAATTAATTGTAGTACATTATAATATAATGTATTAATATAATGATTATATTGATGTAAATGTTGACCACAAACTACATGAACGATTGGTAGGATTAAAATTGAAAAATTAAATAAAACTTACAGAAGTCTGAACACGTTTTCCTTCTCGATACCACGTTATAATCGGTGAAGGATCCCCTTCGGCTCTACAATTAAGTGTGGCAGGTTCATTCTTCTTGACATATTTATCTTGAGGGTGTTCCACAATAATGAGGTGAGATTGAAGTTTGGCTACATAAATAATTAAATGAATGACAATAATACTTGGACCATTCATGAATACGACATAATAAATAAAAACAACATTGGAAATGAAATAATGCAGGAAATTGAAAATGTGAACATTTGTGGATAATTAGTTGTCACATACTTAACTAATTACAAAGGTATTTAGGATAACATATAGCATTGTAATCAAATAATAGTTTAATGACAATCGCGTCAATATGGCTTACAGACACACTTTAAAAATTAGCAGTCTCTACAAACCTATCGTTTAAGGTTCAATGCTGTCGGGGGAATAAATCGCACATATAATGTAGATATATCAAGCTTTCCTCATTAAAAAGTGTTGAAAATAATCAATAAGTAATATATTTATTAAACAAACTGAAAATAAATTATTGATTAATACTATATTAGTTGGATCCATGCTGGAATTAACAATTTTTAATTCAAATAGTGCATTTTTATAGAATCAGATTAAATTAAACCAAATAAAATAAGTATAAGTAACAACCAGATTTATTTAAAGTATTGGAGATGTTCATTATTATATTAAACATAACCAGTATACCCTGTAGAACTTTTACAAATTAAGGTTAAAATCTAAATAGTAAACTATACAAGGCTGAACAATAAATTTCCGCTGCTTATGATAAGCCTTATTTAGAGTTCAGAAAATTTAAATTTAATTGAATTTCTTTATAATAAAATTCAATATGGGTGCATCTGTCTAACTCACGTCATTCTGTAGAGAAAATTATGTTTCAAATTGTGTAATTATAATTAATTATAACCTGGAACCGATAATTAACCGGTATGTCTAGCCTTCATCACTTTCTTTGATATAAATAAATACATAATGAAAAGTCAATAAATTTTCAACGACCATTTATCATGAAGGATGTCGCTTTTAACTATATTTAATTTTACTTGTCTTATGTTATATTACCGAATTCGTATTATATTCATAGAATCACTTACACTCCTCAATTTTATCTATTTAAAAAACCACATATCATACATGTTATGACTAAAAATAAAAGATAAAAACAGGAAATTAGTTGTTACATAAGTAAATTTAGTGTTATATTAGTAGTATATTTTATATTTAATTGTATTAGTATTTAAAGTATCATTTACAGTTGGTAATTTATACTTAACATTTTGAAAAAATAAAAGTTGTTTAAATTTTTATACAAATTTTAACCAACTACTAATTATCTGTCTATTTCTATATGCGTTTATAATTCTTTTGTTATTTTTAGTCATATTTCAAAACCTTCCATGAATATCGTAAGTAATTATCACATTTTTAGGTCTGTCGTTTTTGGTCATTTTAGATGGTGCACTCTCACAATGTATTTAAAATAATTTTATCTTTTTAAATTATTTTACTATTATAGAATTAAATTTTAAGTATTTAAATTTTAAATCATGGAATACGTATCGACCGCATCCCATATATTGGAAACAATCAATCAGTAAATTAAAAAACATTTTCTACAAAGGTTTGAATGCTTCAATAATTCCTAATGACCTAAAAAATTTGCTGCCCACTTCATTGTATCTTTTTGAAAATGTTCATATGTCGCACCTATGTTCATATGTTACTAGAAAAATTTTTGAATTACAGTTTCTTAATCATTAGACTTAGTTTTTATTTCATTATTCGCCTATTTCGTTTAATTTTATAATTTACAGATTTACTTATCGTTTTGTTACAGATATTTTTATAAAGATTCTTGTTACATCCTAAGATCTTTTAGAAATTTAGAAAAATAATATAAAATGAAATTCATAAACTAATAATTTTAAATTTGGTTCATTTTATCGTGGAACCGGTGGGGTACACACTCATTGCAATATTTTGGTTAAGAGTTTACTATATTTTTCAGAAATAATGGAAAACAATTAGTTTTTCTTTATAACTATTTAAAATGAGATTGTATCATTTATTTTACACTACATCAAAAAAAATGTAAATTCAATAATTCATACCATCACATTTAATTTATTTAAAAAAATACCTTGAATAAGAGGAAAGAAAAACAAGGCATAAATACAAACAATGTTGACAATTGTAGTTAGAAAGGTGTTCATTTCAATTGAAAATTGTATAAGATTTAATGCAAATTCACTAGGTATTTAAAATATATGGTCATGTACAAACATTTGAATTTGTCTTGAATCTTGTTCTAAATGTAAAATATTAGTAATACATACACAAAATTGTTGCACAAATGTAATGATATTTGTAAATATTATCTTTAAACACCTAATTAAAATCTGATATTCAACCTGATCAACGAGTAAAGAAACAAGAGTGTAAAGTCCACCAAAATAAATGCAACAGTTGAGCTGTCGTTTATATGTTTGTGTTGAGAGTGATACACGTAATTTAAAATTAATTATGTGGTTAAGTGCTATAGACAAAAACAAATTTATATTGAATTTCGACTACCACATATTTATTGCCAAAACAAAAGTAACAATATTGAAATATACGTCATTCAGATTAAACAGCAGATGCTTATCAATGCATCGCGCTTACAAAACCATAAATTATACAATCATCGATATTAGTATAAGAAGGCGACATTTAGGAAATGACACACCCAAAAATTAATCCATCATTTTTACAGTTAGCCACACTTAGCATTAGTTGGTTTGTAATAATTCATGATTTATTGACACATATTCATAATATTAATGGTTAATATGATGCAAAATATATTAATCTTTCAGTGTCATTAATCATTTTTTTTTTGTTAGCCAAGTCTAACAAAACATGTATCCCATTTAATTCGATGTCAGCTTTAATGGAAATAACTTTCTAGGATTATGGTATATGCAGTATAATTTATCTTGCAGGGTCGCGTGTCATGATTTGAATAATTTACATGTACATTACGCATTCATCGCAATTCATCAAAAAATATATCGGATAATATAAATATTTTTATAATGAACGAGTCATATTTTTCATATTCAATTAACTCTCATCGCACTGTGGCATAATTTATTTATTTATTTGAGTTTGTATTCGCATTTTACCCCATAATTAAACATCAAACGTTCCAAAAATTAATTCTTTTCGATAATGAATGTCACAAGTTATATACTTTTGAGTAAATATAATT
This sequence comes from Intoshia linei, assembly GCA_001642005.1. Lineage (NCBI taxonomy): Eukaryota > Metazoa > Orthonectida > Rhopaluridae > Intoshia > Intoshia linei. The sequence continues at coordinate 2,882 of LWCA01000567.1, read as the reverse complement.
CAATGAACTTTGAATGTACTTATAAAATTTAAATAGACACTTCAAATACATCGTAAATATCACGTAACGTCATCTTTCAACGGTTATTAAGTATTACCCTTTGCAAAAATTTAAAAAATAATTTTATTTCAATTTTTTTGTTTTTATTGATTACGTCAATGTATAATAAGTTATCAACAGATATCAAATATTTTCAACAACTCAAAAATTTATGGAAATTTAACAAATATTTTTAAGACTGACCTAATTTATTTTGATAGTTTTACAATAAGTAACGAAAGGAAAGAATAAGTACCTAAATTTGATTATACAGTATTGATTTAGTTTTAAATTTTCATTAAATAAATCAAACTAAACATCAGAAATATAATATAGTATATGCTGTGTATTTAAAAGGTATTTTATGTGACATGACTAAATATTTAAGATACAAATGATAATATTGGTTTTACGTTAACAAACAAAAAATTATATTAATTACTACAATCTTACACCTGTCACGTTTAGTAAATATAACTATTAATTAAGGATGTTGTGATTAAATTATTTCTAAAATTTCACATCAAGATGTATTCGTTTATTAAATAAACCATTTCACAATTAGTTCTTACAAATCAGAGGGCCATCCAGAGCCGAACCTACCAAGCTTGAAACCACTCGAAAATGAAAAATAAGCCTTAAAAAATTCGCAAAAGATGTGTGGTAAAATAGTTATGATATTCAAGATATTCAGAAAAATTTTTAATACTGAATTTGGAAAAATGATGCCCCATTTTACCAACATTTTGTTGTGGCCCATCAGAATAATAACACCAATTTATTATAAAAGGAATTTTTAAATAAATCTAAAATTTTAAATATAATTTCGCATCGACCCATAAAATTTTCTAGTCTCCAAGATGACTGATTATGAATAATATGGTATGCTAAATTATTGATAAATATTTAATTTAAATTTATTTATAAACTCGGGTTGAACTTTTGCATTTATATTAACTGGAATAAGCTATATCAGAATAATTTTTTTTTTTTAATTTTCGAACCGTTAATTATTTCACATTTTTTGTAATAAAAATATTTCGGAAAAAAATATATGAATACTAAAATGCTTTTTTGACCGTGAAGTAATCACTTATTCGGATTGAAATTTTTTTAAATTCATTTATTGAATTTCTAGGGCTGTTTTCATTAAAAAAAGAAGGGTAATTTGTGGTTTTGGCCCTGAAAATCTAATTTTTTTAAATTTAAATTTATGATAATGTTTATGATTTTAAAATCCGCATCAGTGTATTTTTTTAAATTTAAATTTATGATAATGTTTATGATTTTAAAATCCGCATCAGCATTTAAAATTATGATAATGTTTATGATTTTAAAATCCATATCAGCGTATATATTTTTTTAAATTCTTCAACTCGTTTGATTTTCAAAAAGAAGGACAATGGGTAATTTTGACCCGTAAGATGTGAGTTTGAGAAGTTGAAATTTATCTTATTATATGTCCCGGAAAAAACTGTAATTGAAATGTGGACTTTATAAAATTCTAAGACTGGTAGTTATTGAAATAAACGAATTGAAATGTGGACTTTATAAAATTCTAAGACTGGTAGTTATTGAAATAAAGTGCAATACACACACAAACAAATAATGCGTAGAATATTATATAAGTAAGGATATTTATTATAGAAATTACTATAAAAACCCATAAAAATAAAATATATACTAGCATCAGCCTTGCAATTGTTGAATTTCTAGACAATAAAAATTAAAAATCACATTTAAATTCAATACCATCTAAAAGTACGTAAACGTATTTTTTTGTAAAATGGTCCATTCATAAAAATGAATAATTTTAAATAAATGCTGCAGGCTATTATATATACGCAATTTTTGAGACAATAATTTCAAAATAATGTAAATTCACTTAAAAATAATACAAAAGCTACTTGAATACAGTGGATTAGGCATATTAACTATCTTAATGTAAATGGGGTTAAAACTGGACTATTTATATACTACAAATACTTTGACATTTAACCATTACTCCATTAGCAAATGAATTATTAATAATGCTACAATAATTTTATTCGGTGATTATCTCAGTAATATGTCATAAAGCGTCTTATAATCAATGCCAAAGATTTCTGCTTGTTGAGTATTCCACTTAATTAATTTCTGCTCTAGCCATTGCATTTTCAATTACCCCACTAACAAACACGCTAGGTTATATTTTTACCATTTAATGACTTTTGGTAGGTGAATATCCTTAAGATTAAATACGACATTTAACAGTAAAAATTTAAATAATAGTCGGTACAAATTTTATTACAACTTAATTATGTGTTAAATACACGTTGCCTGTTTGGTAATTTTTAAACAATATATAAAATACATTCGATATTTATGTGAATTTAATATTAATATTTTTTTTATGATAAAAATATGGAATTAAATAGTTGTGTACTATAAAAAAATCAAATGGATAAAGAAGTTTTAGCGGCATTTTCAAATTGTGTATTTTTGAGTACACAATGGTTTAATTGAATATACGCAGCTGAAGCTACATTAAGTGATTTTCAGCTATATAAGAATTTTAAATTGTTTCGAGGTATTTCTAATAGTATGGCGTTTCATATGGGTGAAAATCAACATAATTCATTCCTTCGGAATTTTTTTCATTGCTACGCAATTTTTAAATTTCAAATTTTCATTTTCCAAACATTTTGAACAACATCTACGGCAACGAATTTATAAAAGTGTTGATACTAACTTAATTTAACTTAATTTGAAAATGCTAAAAAAAAATAACATTGACAAGAAAAAAGGCCAAAAGTATGAACACATTTTTAACATCAATCATTTTTATATTACAATCCTTTGCA